>JAYDZE010263175.1:0-38213 GCA_034509125.1 Monilaria moniliformis
TTCTTCTTGGCTTTTATAGGGAGGCTAGCAGCTATGGTTCTTTATTTAGGTCAGCTTGATTGGACATTTTTGCCCCTAAACATAGCTGGTGGAGACAGTTCACAAAAATCTGCCTGGGACCACATTCTGTGTAGTGTCTGCTTCAGTTTCTTTCACTTCGGCTTCGTCTTCTTCCATTTCGTCCTTATTCTGCTTCCACTTCTACCTCGGCTTTGTTCACTTCTACTTCAGCTTCTTTTTCCACTTCTACATCGGCTTTGTTCACTTCTACCTCAGCTTCTTTCACTTCTACCTCAGCTTCTTTTTCCACTTCTACCTCAGCTTCTTTTACTTCTTCTACCTCAGCTTCTTCGCATTTCAGTTCAGATCTTTCCTTACCTCAATTCCACTGGAGAGCTGCTGAACTGGAGAGCAGGAGAACTGGAGAGCTGCCTTGTTTCCATTTCTTCCTATTTCCTGCCCATTATCACCTAATTAGTGTAGATATATGCTCAATTCAAGCTCAATTAAACCCTTAAACTAGCAACAAATGAGCCTTATGAGGTAGTATAATAATAAATGACTAATATAGCTAAACAAAATGCATATAAACTAAATTGTGAAATATTTGTCATATATATATATACATGTATGCTAATAATAATCAACTAATTTAGATATGTAAAGTAGTTTATAACCACTAGTTATATATATATATATACACACGTATGTATCTTAGTAATTGGTATACATATATATGAGAAAATTATCTTAACTATTAAGGTATTGAATAGTCAAATGTTGCGGCTAAAAAAAAGTGTTGTGTTTCTAGCCCATTGATATAACCACAATTGTATAATTGAATGCAACGTATTATACCTACAAGAGCTTATCTAACAACATTTACAAGAAGTAAAACAAGTCGGCTAAACCGACTACAATTTCTATAAATATAGGTATGTAATGCGTGGGAAGGATTGGGGAAAAAAAACACAATAACTTTACTTTCTAAACACATTCACTCACAACTAATATATACATACGCGCACATTTCCGTATATAGAATAAAGAGTTGTAAATCGGGAAGCAGAATCGGGTGCTCCGATAGATTTCCATCCTAACTAAGGTGTGCATAAATCTCGCTTTTAATTTCAAGCATGTATAACCCTAGCTGCTGATTTTGTATATATTTTATGATTTATTGTGATATATCTGAATTATGTGAATAACTGAGTTATATGGATATGTGTTGATGCAATTGAATTACTATACGCATAGTATGTGAATTATGCGAATCATGAAATTAAAAGGAATCTGCGACGGTCTTGCCCTGGATCTGATCTCAATGGAAATGGGACCTTCGGGTCATATACAATGGTAATGCGACCTTCGGGTCATATACAATGGGAATGGGACCTTCGGGTCATATATGTTATGTTATACAATGGATACAATGGAAATCCCGGGCAGATGTCAGGCTTGATTGTCATAGAATAATAAAATAGATATACAGGCATATGCATATGTGTATGGAATTGTTTCTGATATTTATTTATTCTTATTATACGTATTGATCAAAGAATATGTTGGTTAATTGTTTATGCACATTGGTTAAAGAATATCGTTAATTGTGTATATGATGTGAAATTTGAGGTAAGGTTTATATGCACTGAGTTGTGGCTCATATAAACCACTAATATTTTTCAGGAATAGTTTAAAAGTTACATTTTGGTTAACGTGAGTTCGACGAACTCCACGCATCATCAGGTTCGGTGGCTGACGCATTATGGCAACCTTCTCCTCCTCATCATTTTTGCATGTAGATAAATGTATATCATATCTAGTGGTGAGAGGGTCCCAATATGGTTAGAAAAATGACAAATGTACCTGATAAATGTTGACTTTTGATGACGTATATATGATATGGGTGTTTTCGTTTTAAAAAGTGTTAGTTTATTTTGTTCGTACTTGTTTATTATGAAAGTGAACATCGGAAGGGTTAGGGTGTGACAGTTTGAGCTCCATATCTAAGTTCTTCATTGCTACTATTTTGAAGAAGAAACTAGGGTATCTTGTTTTTTCAAAGGTGGTATTACTTTTGTTGGCCTCTACTTTGGTTTAGTCATTGCCTACTCAAATGCATTGTCCTATGATGAAGATTTTTTGAGGGCTGAGGGTCTTCAATGAAGAATAAAGCTTATGGATCTTCTTCTTTCTTTTTTTCTTGTGTTGGTTTTTAGAGATAAAAAGCGAGAGTCATTAATGTTTATATAGAGATTTTATGTTGGAGTTTAGTTTGAAAATTTCCTCCAAATATTTGGTCAAATCATAATGATTTATATAGGGATATCAATTGGGGAAACCCGCCCGATTCGGGCCAACTTTAATCGGGCTATTCGGTTATGTATCATTCGGGTTGTTATTTTTTCGGGCTAGAAATTCTCAACCCTAACCCTAATTATTAGGTTTCGGGTTGACCCATCAGGCTAAAAAAGAATTACGATTTTTTAATTAATATATTAATCTTGATAATAATATATTTCTAATAAATTGATACATCCATAAATGAATATCGTTTCAACTCAAAACTAATATGTAACTATTAGAGAAGTAAGAACATACAATTTTCATAAATGGTTATCATTTTTTATATTTGAATCTAAACGTTTTATATTAAATGTTATAGTAAAATAAAATAAAAAAAACGATCGGTGAATATTTTCGAATATTGAATCAAAATGCATTTTTACATACATTTGAAAAAAATTCTTATGATACTAACTTTCATAAGTTTGAAAAAATTAAAGTAATGAATTTGAAAACTAAATAATGAGAAGTAGATAATTTTCAGGTCGACCCTATGGGGCTCGGGCTATCTTCGGGCAACTCTATCGGATTATAGGCTATTTGGTTTAGGATCATTCGGGTTGAGATTTTTTTGAATTATATTTTTTTAGCTCTGACCATGTCGGGTTGTCGGGTTAATCGGGTCAATCCATTGATTTCGGGCTAAATTGACATCCTTAAATGTATGTATTGGATATTTGGTGATAATCAAAATTTGCAGCTCAATTTCCCTCGTTTCTCAGACCTTTTAATATTTCCAGATTTATTTTACCATTTTCGATGTTTAATTAATGACTACAGTTAATTTGTTTATTTAAATACTTTATATTTGGAATCAAGACTAATAAACATACTACTCTTTCAAATTTAACACTATAAAACAATTAAAAATGTGGGATCCATATTTCACTACATATTCCACTCATAAGGGCATGTGAAATGGAGGCTAAGCCTTAGAATTCCCCTCACACTATTCATGAGTTTTTCCCTTAAATTTTTAACACCCATAACAGAGGGCATTTTCATTTGCCCTTCCATTATCACTATTCTTGTGTACCATCTTTTAATTTTTAATTTTTTTATTTCATATAATTTATAATTATGAATTTTAATTTATATATTTTTGTTCATTTTAGGGTCAATAAAGGTTAAAAAGTGAAAACTAAATTAATCACATTAATTTAAAGAGAAAATATCGAAAAAATATAAAACAAAAAAAGAAAAAATATTAAAAATTTGAGGTTAGTGTGTTTTGAACACAGGTCATAAGAAGGAAGAAATGTTCTTTTGCCAGTAGACCAAGGCATGTTTTGTATAGTAACGCAATACACATATCTATATACTAAAATCACCAAAAAAAAAAGTAAAAAAAAAAAATTGCTTTACCTCATCAGCCGACGCCAGCGGCTCACCGCCCTCCACTGCGGCCCATCGTCCTGCAATAGTGGTAAGACGGTGGCAACTAAGGGCAGCTTGCCTTGCGAATCACCGCTGCTGATGCTCTAGCACATTCAACTAATTCCTTAAAATTCTTACCCAACTAAACTGTGACTCCTATTCGAGGACAGATGGAGTATAAGCTTTGATGGTGAGATACGACGAATAGTTTATTTTAGTTATTACAATTAGCCGTGTTATTTGCCCAAGGCGAGCCGTCGCTGCTGATGCACTAATACACTCAATTAATTCTTTAAAATCTGTAACGAATTAAATTGGGACCCCTATTTGAAAACATAGTGAGTATAAGATTTGCTAGTGTTATACGACTGATAGATGATTTTGGTTATTACAATTAGCCGTGCTATTCGTTATGGGAGATAATAATCCAAACAAACATTATTTACTCTCAAAAAATGTAGTATGTTACATGAATTATCATCTATAAAGTCCAAACTGAATAATGACTAAGTACTAATTTTAAAGGCAATTTTTCCAATAAAAGGAGTCGTTTCTTGTCAAAAAATGATTTTTTTTTAATGATATCAATTATCAAATGAATGCAATTGAAATATTTTACAACAAAATCATGTTACGTCTTCTTTAGAAGAGAACAATGCTTTATTCGAGATTTGTTTTAAAACGCATATTACATATGTATTAGAAATCTCACAGGATATATAGGTAATTTTTAATTGGGGCAAGTAGTCGCTAATATCATGAATTATGGCCGAATTCTAAATTTTTCTATGAATTTAAAACTTGGTTTCAAAAATCATGAACATTATTGTTGTTGCCGATTTCCCATGATCCCCTAAATCGAAACCGGCGTGGCAAATTGAAAGCTGAAGCGACAATTAAATCTATCAAAACGACGTCGTTTTGATCCTAAATTTATTTTAAAAATAGTGCAATTGGTCGCTAATATCACAAACTATGGCCGAATTTTAGATTTTCCCACGAACTTAAAACTTGGTCGCAAAAATCATGAACTTTGTTATTGTTACTGATTTCTCACAAATCCCTCATATCGAAATCGACGTGGCAAATTGCAATCTGAAGTGAATATTATATCTATCAAAAATACGTTGTTTTGATACTAAATTTTTTAAAAAAAATCGCTCATTTTCATCAAACTAAATCCAGCAAGTGATTTCCACCAAAGCAGTCAAAATGATAATAAACACGCCTAAATAAACTTCACTGAAGCCCTAATCAAGCATTATGAGCGAGGAGAATACAAAAAAAAGAAAGTAAAAACTTAATTATTGAATAGAGGTGTAGAAACCTTAGTTCCGCCATTTGCCAAGAGCGAATCTTTCTTCCCGCATCTGATTAAGAGACGGCAGGATCGGTCCGTCTAACGTGAATAAACCTTCGGAGTCCTGGCCAAGGTCGTACAACGAGCTGTCCTTGTCGTTCGAGATCGGAACTGAAGCGTCGTGCTCAAAATACTCAGCATTCAACTCGAATCTGGATGGATCGAAGGAGTTAAATTTGCCACGTCAGTTTCGATTTGGGGGATCGTGGGAAATCGGCACCAACAACAAAATTCATGACTTTTCCGACCAAGTTTTAAGTTTATGGGAAAATCCAGAATTCGACCATAGTTCGTGATATTAGGGACCAATTGCCCAATTTTTTTTATTTTTGTTTTTATCCAAACGACGTCGTTTTGATATACTTAATTTCCACCTAAGCTTTCAATTTGCCATTTAGGTTTTGATTTTGGAGATCGTGGGAAATTGGCAACAACAGCAAAGTCCATGATTTTTGCGACCAAGTTTTAAGTTCGTGGAAAATCCTAAATTCAGCCATAGTTTGTGATATTAGCGACCAATTGCCCTTTTAATTATTATTTTAAGTCCCTTCAATTGCCCTTTTAATTATTATTAGACGGCAAGGCGAGTGTGAACATTAGCCGCAATTCAAAGAAATCGTCTGTGGACGTCGATCTCTCGTCTCTTGGCGGCAAGATGAACAACAGCTACCACCACGCCCGCATCTTCTACGACTTCCAGCACCGCCGCTTTGCACTCGAGGTTCTCGGCAAGAATGGTTGTTTCATTGAACGCGTCATCCACCACGCGGTGAATTTTTCAATTTGAGGCCCGACGCAACAATATCATCTGGCGGCGTGATTGGAAAGATAGAGAGAGACTTTGGAGAGGAAAATTGGAGAGACGGGACTAGGGGTTGGGTGGGGGAGGGTTTAAAAGAAGAATTAATCTTTATTTTACTGAAACAACGTCGTTTTGAGCATCACCAAACAACGTCATTTTTTTACCGGATGTTTTGTTCACGTTGGAAATTTCGGTTGTCATATCACTATCGATTTCACTAGAATTTGCACGGGTGGAACAATTGATAAATATAGTAAAGTCATGGTTTTATTAGCAAGATTTAAATAAGTTATGTGATTAACCACAAGTCAACAAAAAGTTATGATTTATATGACAATTATCTTTTTAAAATAATGCACATAAGCGCCACGTCATTAAAATAAATACACGTAAGCGTCGGAAAATCTCGTCGTGGGACAATTGAGAAAACACGAAAAGTTATGATTTTTTTTTTCGATTTCAAAAGTTATGGGATTAACCAGAAGTCAATACAAAGTTATGATTTAAATGGCAATTATCCCTTAGAAGAATAATAACTTTCATTCACAAGAAAAATAACTTTTATTCACATGAATAGTCATTTTTATTCAAAAGAACAATACCTTTTATTTTAAATCAAGTTTCACTTTTCTTCGAATCGTATGAATATTAATTTAATTATATAATATAAAAAAGTATTTTCTATTAATTTGAATAATAATTTCTATTCTTTATATATAATATAATAAAAAGAGTTACTTTTATTTAGAAGAATAATAACTTTCATTTATAAAGAGAGTAACTTTCATTTAGAATAACAGTAACTTTCATTAAATTTACTTAAATTTTAAAAGTCACAAGCTAATTAAATTCACACACACACATATATATCATTTAAAAAAATAAAAAGCAAAGAAAAAAGAAATAACGTAAAAAAACAAATATAATTTGAAAAAAAATCCGTAATAAACGATTTTGTATATCCTAATTTATCATTTAAGAAAAGCTAACAAAAAAATGGAAAAAGAATGAAAAAAAAAACATAAAAAAATGAGAAAACAGAAAAAAGCAAATAAAGTGGTCTAAGGGAGTCTCTAACTCGAGACGTAAGTCTATTATAATGCATGCACTACCACTAGACTACATCCTTATTATGTCTATAAAGTAACATAGAAAGTTATATTGTATTGTAGAAAGCTGTATTTTTTAATATTCTGGATCGCGACCGGGTCGGACCCTGGCTGGAGGATCGCGCGCACCATAAGTCAGAGCGCATGGAAGTTTTTGTCATAGTACAATGTATAGAATAAGCATAATGAATCCCTTAATATAAGTTCATGTACAACGCCGCCGCAAATGCAATAGGTGTAAGTGTTGTGGTGGGCGAGAGGGACACGGCGTTGCTGGAGGTTAGCGGCAGCCGTTGGCCGCAGGGAAGGAGGGGCGATCAGCGAGCGGCGGCCACAACCCATTGTTTATTCTTTTATTAATTTTACATCTATAAATACGTATCCTCATTTCATTCATTCTTATCCTAAAATACAATTCTCGTTCTATTTTCTTCTTATTCTTCTCATTTTGTACTATAATTCATGGATCCACACATAATTAATTATAGTTCCGATTCATCCAAAGAGGGGAACATGATAATTGAGGCGATAGTCAAGGCTGAGCAAGAGATGCAAGAGTACTTCCGAAGATGGGTCGTTGTTGCGCCACCCCCTAGGCCTTGTCTGCAAAGGACGTATGCGTGAAATTATCACTCAACTCCTCATCGATAATTATTTATCCGACGAGCCACGATGGGGTCCAACTGTGTTCCGGAGCCAGTTCCATATGCGTAGATCGTGGTTCATGCGCATTGTTAACACGTTGGCAGGATATGATGAGTATTTCCAACAATGCCCCAATAGTGCTGGACGCGACAAACTATTGATGATGCAGAAATGCACGATGGCGATTCGGCAGCTGGTGTACAGAGGGGCACCAGATTAATTTGATGAGTACATCTATATCGTCAACACAACAGGGCGTGAGCGTGTGTAGTGGTTTTGTCGCGGGGTGGTCAAGGCCTTCGCGACACATGTTTGAGAAGATCAACGGTGCAAGACTCTCAAACCTTGATGAATATGCACGAGAAGCGTCACGTATTTCCCGGTATGCTAGGCAGCATATTCACTGGGAATGGAAGAATTGTCTTGTGGCATGGAGATGTGCCCAGATACAAGGAACACATCTGACCATCATCCTCAAAGCAGTTGTTGACCAGCGTTTATGAATATGGCATGCATCTTTTGGCGTGGTTGGGTCAAACAATAACATCAACATCTTGAAGCGGTTACTTGTCTTCAACGAATATACTATGCACTGGTAGGGCACCGATCATCGAATCTTCAACGAATATACTATACACTGGTAGGGCACCGATCATCGAATTCAAGGCCAATCACCAAGTCTACAATATGAGCTATTATTTGGCCAATGGCACCTACCCAACGTAGCCGGTATTCGTGAAATTGATTACGTGTCCGACTGGCCTAAAGAGAGAACATTGTTTGCTCAAAGGCAGGAGGCGACACGAAAGGACGTTGAACATAATTTCGATATACTCCGAGCACGATGTGCAATAGTAAAAGGTTCAACGCATATGTGGTATCAATCATGCATCGTCGACGTCATATATACATTTACTATACTACATATATGACAATCGAAGATGAAGAAGAAAACACAATTGATTGAGCGGATGAAGAAGCCGGCTCGCAACAACGCAACTCAAGGTGCAACGCCTCAATTCCGAGAATTTCTAAGTCGGCAAGCCTCTCTTCACGAAGAACGAGTTTACTTATCTAGGCACGCTCCATAAACTTATCGAAGATGAAGATGAAGAAGAAAACACAATTGATAACACAATCGAAGATGAAGATGAAGAAGAAAACACAATTGATATAGGCACGCTCCATAAACTTATCTAGACTTATCTTTAATTATGTAATATTTAAGAATTTAAACTATCATTTTCAATATTTAATTAGTGTGATTCTTTAAATATAATTAATGTAATTTTTAAATTTTAATTAAGTCATTTTTTATGTTTAATCATTTATTTTGATTTTACAAATATCACAATTTAAATAAATATATATAATTAGAGAATAATAAAAAAATGATGAAATAAAAAAATTAGAGATAAATTTGAATTGAAATTATGTAGTGCATTGGAAGTATTATGGCTAAAAATGAAAATGTTAACATACAACTACAAAATAGAATAATAGCTGAATGTGAGGGTGAAAATGGAGCTGCACTTTGGATTACCTTACCTCCCACAAAAATTAAGGAATAATCTTGCTAAGGAATTACCTCATAATAGGTTGCCTGTATAGTTTACTGCTACGCATGCATTCGAAATTTCAAATTCGACAAAAGGTAACAAAAATCCAAAGAGGCCTAAGGAGGCACTGCCCGTATGCTTCGTGCTTCGGACATGTGTCCGATAATGCTCAAAATAAAAATAAAATAAAACTGGTCCCATAATGTAGGCAGAGTTGTGTTCTACCATACCTACATTGATGCGAACATACATTTTCAAAGATGTAAGAACTGGTATCGTCTCCTCATGTGTTGTGGAACTATCAGACAGATAATGAGTATGTTTTTTTTTTTTTTAAATTGAAAAAATATATGTTTCATTGATCTAAACTTCAGGCAGAATCACTAAAGAAAAACTTCGTCTTCGGTTATATGTTACAGAGCCAGCAGCAGTTCTGTTGAAAGAAAAAAAAATTGAGGAAATAAAGACACGTCACATATCATGGTCTCATTATTGTATGTCTCAATTTAGAGCCATGAAGCAAAAATTCTGCAACAATGTGCACCAGAAATGGAAAAGGAATGATTACCAGGGCATCATCAATCAGTTCTGTTTTGCTACCAGTTCTATGTCGGCTCCAACTTCAGCAATCTTGGCTTCCTTAGAGGCCTTTGCTTTCTTGGCGATTGTTAGGACATCGAAATCCAAAGCAACACTTCTCACTAGGCCTTCAAGCATCTGTTTTAACAATTTTGGCACTTGGGAGTTACGAAAATGTTCACAGTTTTTGTATTGCGGTCTTTGTATAAGCATAAGTTCATCCATCACTAGGATAGCAAAAGGTATATTGTATAGCGGTTGATAGATGGCATTAAATACACAAAACGAGAACAAGGAAGCTTGGAAGAGGAATACAACAACTAGAAAGTAGAAAGTGGCCACTACTTCAAATAATGAAATACAAGAAAACATACCAGTGATCCAATGGCCACCATAGCCCGAAATCTAGAATCGGAATCAACTGTTTCCCCTTCAGCCATCTACAGGAGATGACAGAAGAATGCAACAAAGAAAATATTAGTTACATCCATGAAACTTCAGCTAAGTGCTCCAGCTAAACATACTATGATCCAAGTGCTTAAGGGGAAAAAGTTGACTAACTCAAATTCTAGACACCATCCATTTCAATGTCTTCCATAATGAAAATGGACAAAACCAGCAAAGAAAGGATACCTCTAGTGCTGCCGAAAGAACTTGAGATTGGCCTTCCTCATCCTTCTTCTCAATCAAAAGAACAGCATAACTGCAGAAATCAATTGTTATCAACTCCAAGAATTTTAGTATGATACTGATATTGCTCTATAGTTAGCAATTTTACTTGCAAATGATCTTAAATCAAAACAAATTCTAAATGTGTTTCAAAAATAGAATCTCATGGTTAGCAAACAAGAGTTTTTGGAGGTAGCAGAAAATTCGCCAAAGTTCCAGAATATCTTCAAACGAATTACTTTCAAGAAAATGAGAAGGATGATAGTAATTTGTTTGTGCTGCGTGATAGAAAATTGCTACAAGGCGTATCACTCTGGATATTAAGTTAAGTTTGAGCATTTAAGAAAACGACACGCTTAGTACTAACAAGTTTGCAAATAAATCTGAAGATAGATGACTTTTAAAGTTGGATAACATTGCTTTGCCCTACAATGAGATAATAAGTAGTTTATAGCACATTATTTCCTCTCAAACAAAACAGAAAGAGCAGTTGGCATAGATTAAAGGTCAAAGTGAAATTAAGATCTAATTTACTAAATCTGCCCCTTACTTGAGAATCAAAGTTGAGTAGGACATTTGGACATTCTTATTTGAAGATGAGCAACAACTTGAGAATGCATCGAGAACCTACATGATCAAAATATCAAAAGCTTACTATTAATAAGTAAAGCCTGTGCGAGTACCAGATGAGACAAAAGGATCGTAATAAGATGCTCTCCACCAATGACACAACATAGAGACAATTGGGAAATGAAGCAAGTTAGACAAGAGAAAAAAATAGCACACACTCAACAACATAGCTATATTAGCCACCCAAACACCGCCTACCCCTCCCCCACCCTGGGCCGTCTGTTCTGCACATAAACCTGTGTCACCTTTCCACCAACTCCCATCAGATCTGTAGCTCTTTCCTCTCACAATGTTGCAGAACCACCACCATCATGCAACCACCGCCGCCGCCGATGTCTTCCTGCTGTCCCTCCATTTTCATTTTTTGGGATATTTTGGTCAATTTGGCTAAAAAAAATTATCTTTTGAAATTGGTGACTGAAAACAAAATTCCACAATCCGAAGTGATTAAAACAAATATTTGGTTCTAGGACATATGCCACAAGAATAAAGGGTGTTTTCTGCCTAATATCGCTCTTACCTCAGCACGATGATTTAATAACCATTCGTAGTAGCATGTCTTTTTGAAAAGATTAATAACCGTACGGAGGTAGGTAAGCAGATTTGCAGGAAGCGGAGGACTTGCGGTCACCTTCTTTATCAACTCACTGACTACATCTGATAAAAACAAATTAAAGAATGAGGCAGTAACAAATGAATAAGGACAAAAACTTTACATAATAAACACAAGAACCAGCCTTCTAGAAATAGTACCCTAAGCACAGTCAAGCTAGTAGCAGCCCCAAAAATTAATCTATAGATCTATCTACCATGTGGAAACAAGAAAGTAAAACATGACATGGCAGAGCGTTCAACAACAACAGGAACCCATTTGGGTGAAACACATGTCATCATGAAATAGAAAAGTTAAATGGATAATCGCAGAGCAAATCTCATTAGTACCATCTTCATCCTTGACGTGCTGCAGAAGCTTCGCTGCTCCATCTGGGTGCAGCACAATCATCCTTACTACATCAATAACTGCAACAATGGCTTCTAGATTAGTAAGAGATGAAAATAAAGTGCACTGTGTTGGAAAAGTTTATTTTGTCACTGGAAAAGGCCCTGCATCCAACCTTCTTTTAATAACATATAAAGGTCTCTCCCAATCTTCAGAGTTTCACACAGTTTTCTCCTTTATCATTTCTAAATAAGGCCAGAGCTCTGAAGATTGGGAGAGAAATTTTATACTCCCTCCGTCCACGATAAGTGTGGTGTGGAGTGGAGGGTACGAGTTTTAATAAATTGTTGGTAAATGTGTTTTGAGTAGAGAAAGGTCCCTCAAAGGGTATTGTGTTAGGTAATTAAGTGTTGGGTTTATTGTAAATATTGTGTGTAAATGGGGTTTAAAAATATAAGCGAATGGATGGGTCATGTACTAAAATAGAAACACCACACTAATTGTGGACGGACAAAAAAGGCGAAAAGACCACACTTGTTGTGGATGGAACTAATACAAATTTACTTTCACATGAAACATGATAAGACAGTATCCCTTTGAGAATTCAATAAATCACTACCATGTTTCACAAAATAACTAAATGCCCAAATTTTTAAGTTCAAATTGCCGAGAAAAGTAATGCATTGTTCTGTATGTTAGCTTTCAAAATTTAATACCTAATTGAGAAATAGTATCTTCATCCCTACACTAGAACTTGAGATGATGCATTTAAAGTTTCTAACATGGCAAAGATATGCAACTCAGTTCTCTCATCATTAAATAAAAGCTTGAACAGGAAATTTGTGCCTAGTTTAGCCAACTTCTCAGTTTAAACAATCCTATATATTCTATCTAACAAGATGCACGAAATTGTGTCGAAATTGCGTCAACCCTGAGTCAACATGAGCAGCTCCAGCTTATTTGATTGTCCACCCAAATCATTCTCATGCTAAAAATTCCTCATAACAAACACTTGAACTTTTCCAGATTATGAAATGGTCAAGAAGCATCTCATTATCACATTACTATATTTCTACAGACAATTGTCCTTAAAACTATAAGCATATGCAATATGCACGTGCACCCGCACGTTTCCATACACACAAAACAAGTTGATAGCCTATGTATGTAGATACAATCAAACAATAAATCTAGAGATAGTTACCTGGAAAAAGCACAGCAACTGGCCATGTTTTCAGAACTTTCAACGTCAAGGCCACATCGACATCTGCAAATCTACTGCTATGGTAGTGTGATGCGTCTTTCAAGATCTTAACAATGGCATTAAATCTTGACATATCACTGTCACTCAGTGATAAATGTTTCTTTTCCTACAGGAATACAAAAACAAGTGTCAGACAGAAAAGGGCTAGCCAAACAGAAATCAATCAGAGTGTGTGGTGAGTAACATTTACAAGGTCAGAGGAAGGAGGTGTCAGCAAAAAGTAGAACTTTCAATAAGTGAAGTAACACACTGAAAGTAAAACAATTTCTGAGCTGACACCATATAACAAGAGGAAACAATAATCAGACTCTGAAGCAAACAGCTTACCAGGTCAGACAGCAGGGAATTGTTAAATTCAGACACCTTTTTTAGGATTCCGTCAAACTGAGCTGTGTCAAATGCAAGCATCCCTCTCTGGACGACAAAAACAAGTATCAAGTATACTATAGAACATAACAAACATTAAAAAAAATTCTGTATTTCACGATCCAACCACTATTACATGGTAACAATCATTTATTAAAGTATGTGTAATAATTCCACTAGTAGAAAAATATAATGGAGTACTGCATCTAAACAACATCGGCAGTAATCCTCGCTGCTGCAAATATTATAACACATTTAACCTTTAACTTTTCACTTGGAAATTGATCCCAGGAGTAACCCTTGAACCAAATTCTTAATTGGTGATCTTCAAAATTATGACCAAGGTATCTTCATCACCAAATTAGTGAAAGAAGATCCACATTTCTGATGCATTATATACCATACGCATTTATCACTCTTTAGGGACAAATCAAAGAACAAGACATTCTTAGCTCCTGAAAATCAGAAGGGGAACACTTTGAGGCAGGGAGAAAAAGATATTCCATACATTTTATGATTCTAAGATATTTCTATTTACTTCCTTTTACCAACCTGGAACAAGGACAGTTAGCTGGGTTTAGTGGGTTGTGTTTTCAATGTTAACATGGTTCACCTAAATTCCTAATAATTGACCAAAAAGCTGTCAACAAGACTAGAGTTCCCTGTTTTTTCTCCACAATTCCCAATTTATTCTCTTTCAATAAGACATCCCACAAACAGTTTCAAAAACTTCCTGATGCGAAAAAATTGTACATGATCTAACCAATCTAAAGTATATGAACATGATTTATAACCTACCACAAAGAATTAAGCTAAACAGAGGAAAAACAGAAAATGATTAAAGTTGTGAAATTACTTTTGGAATGTGCTTGTAAGAAGGCTTTGATGATGATGCATCTGCATTAATACAAGCAACTATCACAACCTCTTATTCTAATAATCATAGTAAAATGAAAAAGGAGAATCCAAATTCAAGGATAACAACCTGGGAATTTTGATGGTGCTCCAGGCACATAAGCATTGGCTGAAGAATTAGAACAGAAAAATAGATGGTATTGGTAAGAGTGAACAAAACATCAAAAACTTATCCAGATTGACATAACAAACATTAGGCCTTACATCCAGTATAAGGGTCTCGAAACAATGGATCGGGAGTAAAATCTTTTTGTCCTGTGTTTTGCAGAATAAATTCTACAATCTGTTGCCGGTAAGAAAGTGGCAAATTTTCTTTGAGTAGCCACTTATCAGCAACATCATATGGATTTTCTGTAGCACACAGGTGTTTGCAACATCAAAAGACAATCTGATTTAAGTACACCACAATTGTTCACAGAGAGAGAGAGAGAGATAGAGTAGAATAAGAAGATGATAAAAGAAAAAAAAAACGCCACAAGAAGATTTCGAACTACAATATCCGGATTGCACCCATACTCACATTACAAGCCTAATTTGATGAGCCAAAGGTACAAGGATTCCTATGTAGTCCCTAAAAAGTTTATGTTTACAAAAAGAGCATACCTGAGCGATTGTAGGGCAGTTTACGTATAGGTTCACCATCTCCAATGTCAACGTCGAATACTGAAGGACATGCCATGTAACTTGTTATTTAAAAGGGGTGGGGAATAAACAAATGGCATAAAAAGACGATGAGAGTAAAAATGCAATGCTAACCATGGTCATACTGAACGCCATTGAGCACGGAGGACTTCATATTATTATCAGGTCCGTCAACTACTTCACCAATCTAGATTGGAAACGTACGAGGATGAAGTACAAATGAGGCAGTTTGGAAAACGCAACAAGATAATTGAGCAAAACCATAATTTGCAGAAGCCGATTATAATTATATTATAATTAGAAGCTTCGAAAGGAAATTCGAAGATGGAGAGATCCAACTCTAATAAAATCAAATGAGCAGTAAAAACAAATCAAAATTACTGCAAACCAGAAACGAAGAGATTAACAAAATTGAAGGACAATTCATGCAAAATGTTATTACCTTATCCCACTTCTGTTCTCTCATATTCCATGCATAGGCCACACCATTATCTCCTTCTCGAACTACCTTTGTCTGTCCATCACTACTTCCTGATCATTTACAATTGAAACAGTTTTGCACACATAAATATAGTAGAAGGTCATGGTTGATTCGAGATAGACCCATCATAATACCTATTCGGAGGATAATAAAGTCTAAATAGATGCACTAGAAAACAATTATGCCAAACATACCTGGAGTCTTTAATGAATCTAGACCTGGTAAGTCTTCCAATTTCAGTCCTCCAACTCTCTTCCTAATGCATATAAGGGGAAAAGCATCACCCATAGAAAATGAACAGAATATGTTTCTAAATGACTCTAAAGCTACTCTGTAAGCTACCCACGGTCTACCATAATGAAACACAAAGCTTCAATCTTTAAATGATGTCATTCTCCTAAAATTAATTAATTTCTCGAGGATTGGAAATCCACATGACTACTTCCATCTTCAATCCCTCCATACATAAATGAAACGATTCTTCAACATCTTGAAAATTCACCCATTTGTTTTCATCCAAACAAACAAACAGAGTGCATAGGCTTTCAGCCTGAACTTGGTAACACCACTATACCCAAGACCATACATAATAAGTATAAGAACAGTGTATAAATATATCATATTGATCCCCTGAGCACATCTACAAAACACACTCAAAAGAAGTTATTTAGATGTGAATGTTTAAACTCAAGTATGTATAATCCAACTTAAACAATACAATAAGCACCTTAATTTGTCAATTTCTTGACCAAGTGACAATAGAGAATGGGAATGGATACCTGCTGAGTTTGTACTGAGAAATTTGAGAAGCAAATGAGTCAAGCTCTACAGTGTCAGAAGTCCTTTCATGATCTATTGTCCAGATACGCACAATGCCATCAGAGCAAGCAGTCACAATATCGCCATTTTCCAAGAATTTAGCATCCCAGACGCAACCAGGATGCTCTATGCTCTGCACACAAATTCCATCTGCAATAAAACATTATATTTCATGCCAGCAAAAAGAAGTTTGAATCATGGCATCACATGTAGCACTGAAACTATATATATATATAATCATATCAACCAACCAAAATTAGACAAGTTGTTATCATCTTTGATTATCGTCGACTCTGAAGAAATAGAGAATTCTGAGGATAAGATGTCACCAAATAGACATTTATCTAATTATAAGTAAAGAAGGACCATCAAGTAGACTATATAAATCTGATTGAATATTCAATATCTCAGTTGACATATAACTGCCCAGCAATCAATTGGAAGACATCCATGGCAGACATCGCAAGGAAATAGTATATTTGCTGGTCACATCCATGGCAGACACAACCATCATAAATAAATAAAAACCAATTAGGAAAGTCAAATCCAAATAAAAGTTTTCACACAGGACCCAATATTCAACCAACAACCCAAAACCAAGAGCTGATTGTTCATAAATTGTCCTTAGAATGGCAATATAATCCTCATGCCTCATCAAATCTAAGCCAATTAGGCATAAAACATGGAAAGAAAATTGTTTTAAAAAAGAGTTAATTAAGCCATGGCAACAGAAGAAAAGGAAGAAAAAAGAGAACCACCTTTCCATATTTTTGCCGAACAATCCTCGCTAGCACTGACTATAAGTCCAGATGCATGAGCATCTACAGAATAAACAATGGATGTATGACCAACCATCTCCATTAGAAGCTCCCCACCAAGGGCCCATAGCCTGATTGAACTGCCATATAGCAACTAAATAACAGTCAGGAATGACCAGAATGAAGACAAAAACAGAGGATAAAAGACAAGAAAATTTATTTCTAATCTTCACTAACTGCGGAAAAACTAAATAAGATGTTGTTGTACAATGCAAAATAGCAATATCAGTATCGAACTATAAAGTAAATAAGATGATAACACTTTTGACAATGAGAGTAGCCATCCACGGGGAAAAGTAGATATCAAGCCAATTATTGATATAAACACTCCTTCATTGTTATATATCTCCCAATAGCATGTCTACTCAGGAAACATCTTACCCATCATGAGATGCAGAAAGAATTCCTAAATTTGGCATAATAGCCACTCCTCGAACAGTATCTGCAAATATAAAACGTGGAAAGATTAGAATTCGTTAGTGAAGGAAAGTAATGAAAAGATTCAATTAATGTCTTCCAAATTTCAGTTAAATCCTTACCAAAAATCAAAATAAATCTAAAATCAACCTTCATTAAGATAAATAGGTTTTTTCTGTAATGCTCACGAATTAGCATGGATAGGGGTGTAAGTGACTCGAACCACCTCATGAACTACTCTAGGATTGACTCTAGAAAAACTCAAAGTCAACTCAAAATTAATTGGGGCAAGCTCAAGCTTCTCGGGTAGCTTTCCAGCTCAAATATACCACTCTCCGTAGGCTAACAAGCTCTAGGATTTTCTTTTAGTTGAATGAAAATAGGTAATATGGTTTAGGTTATTCAATAAGTAATTGAGTCGCATTCAAGCTAAAGATGTTAAAGCTCGGCGAGGATCAAGCTTTACAGTTTCTTAGTCAACATCGACCTCAATCACGCCCCTAGGCACGGAAAACCATCGCCTCAACTGGTTCGCACATGCCTTAACTAAGTTTTAGCTCCATGGAGCTGTCTCCTGTCTTGTTGCTGACAACACAGACACAAAAAAGAAGCACCAATTGACTATTGCATATGCCACAAGATAGGTAAAACCAAATTACAGCACATGATTGTCCTTTCATAAGAGCTTCAGGTTTGAAAATGTACACAATACACTTGTATACCATGAAATTGAGCACACATGCTGCACCATGCATATTTAAAGAAAATTGACACTAGAACATAAGAGCATAATTTAGCATCTATAGCAAAGAAGTCACAATGGTCACACAGCAATCCAAGACGAAGACTAACATGTAGATTACATTTTAAGATGCTTTTTCAGATTACATGACATTTTAAGAGCAACGAAAATAGTAGTATTACTAGAAAGTTTATAAATAAATAAAAAGGGAGGAGGGGAAGGAAAACCTACAAAGAGCATAAATAGCATTATTTACCATCTAAAGCCAAATAAATTATACACAGTAATATTCAAGACAGAGACTAATATATAAAATATATTTTAAGAAGCTTGAGCTTGTATTAGGTGTGCATCAAAATTAAAAGCAACAAAAATATTGGCATTACCAGAAACTTGATAAATTATGGGGACAAAAATGTGGGAGGGTAGGTGATAAAAAAAACCTGTATGTCCTTGAAAAGTATGGATACAAGACTTCCCTTTCCAAAGCTTCAAAGTCATGTCACTGGAACCTGCATTAACCATTAAAACATTATTGAATGTTGAAATAAATATCTACCTCGCAAGGTCATCAATCTCAAGCTATAAAAACATTTTAGCCCCACTAGAAATTTAAGATGTCAAATTTTTGGCCACTGAATATACTTTTATCTGGAATAGAACCAAAAGTAGCTTGAGATAAGTTTACAACTGGGATTGCAATATTTTTCCGAAAAAAAATTCAGGATCAAAATTTCACTAATAAACTGCATATTGAACCATGTTTGAATGCGGGGAAAGCAATTTATATAATTTACTAAAACTAAAAGACAGCTGGTGAAGTAATAAAAGAAGAGGATAAAGTTATTGCCTGTAACAAGCTCGCCAGAGGGCAACTTAATAACTGCTTGAATTGCTGCCTTATGAGCTTCCCATTCCTCAACTTGTTGGCTTCCCCTCCAGCGTCTCAATGTACTAAGATAAAGCAACCGCACCAATCAAGTTAGAAGTGTAGCAAGTAATAAAGGCCCTTAACAGACTTGGGGGGGGGGGGGGGTCTCAATATAACCTCCCATAAAATGTGTGAGAGTGCCGAGTAAAATCTAAGCAGCGGGCTTATAAGCTACCAAATATATGAAGGAACTTAGAAGCTCATCCTCAGGGAGAAAGGGGGTCAATTTAACCTATTTTAAGATCTCAACAAAGCTTCTTTATTCTAATTAAAGCAACTAGATCATCATTATTATCATCAAATAGAAGCTGGTGATTTTTTATTCAAAACCTCAATGACTCAGTTTTTGAACAAGATTTCTTGTCTTATAAACTCCAACCATGATACAGGATCTTTCTATCTTTAAATAAGCTATGGCACACCCTTTTAAGCCAAATACATATATATGAATGTATAGTTCTAATGTTCTATGTCACAAAACAGCGCACCACATAAAGTCAGCAGAAAACTATATTTAGAAACAAGAAAGCGACCACTTGCATTACTAAATTGCAGAGAGACCAGTCACATCAGAATATTTTGGCATTGAAATCACCGCATAACAAGAACATTTTGCATGTCTTTCTGTGAGTGCCATACTAGAAGTCTAAGTAAATCTTTGTATATGCATACCGAGAGTGATTGCCTAAGGCCAAGGATGTGCACCCTCAATAAGTGGCTAGTTGTGTTCCTACAGCTTTATCTACAGAAAAATATGACGAATAACTACCACAGCTAGGATTAGATATCTAGGAATTAACTTTGTCGTGTTTCTTACCTTTGTTAAGCCAACTAAAATAACTACCACAGCTGGGATCAAAATAATCATGAGAAACATTATCATCATGCACCAAAATTAGCATACCAGTCCATGGATGATGACACGACATCTGAACCATCCAATGCAATGCCAGTCACTTGCAATTTATGACCCTTCAGCGTCTGCACTTTCTCCCCTGTCGTCAGGTTCCAGACGAGAAGCAAAGCGTCCATCCCTCCAGACATAATTCCTCCCTCTGGAAAATCGTCATTTGGAGGAATCCAAGCCAATGGCCCCACAAAGCTAGTGTGGCCCAACAATATCTTTGACATGGTATAATTGCGCTTTTGTGATTCATCTAAGATCCAGAATCTAACTGTTCTGTCTCTTGAAGAAGTTGCTATGCCAGCATTGCCGCATATGCATATACCTCGAGCCTAAAGATGTTGAAGTCCACAAAGCACATCAATAAGCACATTGAGTTCACTTGTACTCATTATGAAGACAACCAGCTAAGGTCAGATCAAAACTACATTATAAATCAAAAGATGACAGAAATGCATACTCATACAGTATTAGTATTTCAACCCAGTTCTTTTGACCATTAAATAGATAGTTTGAGACAAGCACCAGAAAACACCCCTTAATTCTAACTTTACACCAGTATATCAAAAACAGCACATACTGATTGGTCTGATCAATCAAATCAAGAACAACTAACTTGAAGAAGGTCCAGATAAACATATATTTCACACTCAACTGGTCGTGATTGAAATGAAATGCACTCAATCATTTGCACCACATTGGGCTCAATAATAACATATCAGAACAGCCATTATCAAACAAACCAAACACACAATATTCGTAATACAAAAATTGGGAGATCATACCTCATCCTCGTGGCCTCGAAGTTGGCACCTTAATTGATACTCTTTGAAGTCGATATCCATAGAATTTGAAGCCATTCCTCAATTCGCGGCACGAGAACTGTGGGGTTTAATAGAGGTTTTTTTTGCTGATAGAATTGAAAATTGAAACATATTAAGCTGAAAATTAGGCAAATTGTCAGCGGAGTTATCGAAAAATAAGCACGATAAGATGTCTTACATCAGTGAATTTCAGAAATGTAATGAGAGATTTGGGAACAGACGTTGCTTTCCAGTGTGTTCTTTGCGCAAGGAAATTATTCCAGCGATAAAATTAATATGATTATATGAGATTCGGGAATAGGTTGCTACGCAAGTTAGTAATGAGCAGTCTTCTCTCTCTCCTCTCTCTCTCTTCAATTCTTGGACTTGGGCTAAAATTTAATGGGTTTCGGAACGGGCCTAGGATGCTCTCTTGAGCCCATACACCATTGACCAAAGGTTGTTCACCTTTGATCGGGCAGGACGACACTCAGTTCTTCGACTTGCAGTTTTTTTCCTAGCCGCTAGACCCTATCTCTCTCTGCTTGAGTGGTTTCTCAATTTAGGAATTTTAACCTGGTTTGATTTGTCGGATTTGATCAACTAATCCAATAAGCATTTTTCGTTCAGATGAAACATTTTACATCTTTGACTTTGATATTCAAGGTTTTCATTTGAACATTTGCTGCATACCACTAAGATCTGTGCGTGTGCGAACGCCTACTCCACCCGAATCACTCCTAATTTTGCATCGACCAGCGTCCTCCTACTAATCAGAGCCTAGCACTTGCCCCAGCAAGCCATATAGGTTGTGTGAACAAAACTCATGTCTCATGTTTTGCTATTTTCATCTTTTGTATTTTTATTTTTTTCCTTTTTGGTTTTCCATTACATTTTTTTATTTTATTTTGTGTTTGATCTTTTATTTTTGTTATCATGACAATTTTTAAATTACTAATTATTGTTATGATTAATTAAAGGTCCAATATATAAGTGTATCCATTTACTCAACCTAATAAATATTAATGTATATATGTGTATCAATCTACTATGGTCAAAACTAATTTTCAACTATATCTAATGTGAAAATGTAAGGTGGATGTATCACATTTATGAATAAATGCACCACATGTTCGAATCTAATGAGAAATGAAAATTTCATTTGTTCTAATTGCAGTTAGTATAACGATGAATATAGTTATTTTATATGTTTAGTGTAGTAGCTTTACATATGAATAAAAAAAATGACCAACACCCGACATATTTATTATTCTCATATTTATTATCTCAAAATAATTAAGCTAATATGTTTGTATCTATCAACCCTCCGTTTCACTCTCACACACAGATATATATATATATACCTTCAATAGCCAAATAAATATGTTTTATTATTTTTTCAAAAAAATAAAACTCTTCTACTAACTTTTAAAATATATATAAATATTTGGAAAGAGCTGCAATATTATATTTTATTCATTTTATTAAAAAAAACTTATTTAGTGCTTTTTATTATCTGTGATGTAATTATATATATGACACTCGCTTGTGATTTTGTCCTTTATAAGTTTTTTTATTTAGCCATTTTTGTTTGTCCATCAAAAGTTTGCACTTTGTAGTTTTTGGCACTATCACTTATATTTTTTCATCACTATATCAAATTATTTATATAAAAATTAAGCATAATCTATATACTTACCTAACACAGACACTTATCATTAATTACAATACCCATACAATAATGTGAGCCACTTTTTTCACTCATTTATATACTTACCTAAAATTTATTAAAATTTATATCGAAAAATATGGGGAGATTTCTAAGGAACAGAGAGAGTATTAATTTTCTTATAATATACTTCATTTGTCTCTAACACAATAGTCCTGAAGAGTACGACAACGAATTTTAATAAAAATGATTAAGTGTATTGTGAATGAAGAAATAGTTCCACATTAGTTTCTCATTATTTAGAGACGACGAGAGTATACACTTTTAAAAGTTCAAAATAATTTTCTATTTAACTTATATAATTGTACACACGTAAATTAATTTTAAATTCTAGTATGAACTTAATTTAATAATTATTGCATTGTATCGCATCAAAAAGAAATCTACTTTTTAATTAAAACTTCATATACATATTTAGAAATATTTATATATCACCTTTGACTTGGTATTTATATAAATATTAGTTAGGCACCAGAATGTGAGATTCAATTCCCAATTAGTTATCTCGAACTGAAAAAACGGAACAATAAGAAGGAATTAATTAATTGTAATTAAGGATCTCCCGAATCCCTAATTGTAACCCTAATTGGAATTAGTCGCAACTTCTGGAACCGTCCACCTGTGAACTGCCGAACTGTTGCAGCAAATTCATCCACAATAAATTAAGCGAAATATATAGAAGTAACAACCAGAAGATTTAGCGGAGGATTGAGGAATATCACTGTCCCCATCAAACTATCTAAACATGTAATAGCAAATAATGAATTATTGAATGAAGGCCAACCAAGAAAAAGAGATTGAAGCATTTTCCACATTGGGACTTGACTTCTGCTGCCAAGTCCCACTACTCCACTGTTGAATTTTCCTTCGGATAAAACCAAGAATCTCCGCGAATTTCTACCAAATCTCTGCCCAGAGGTATTTTCCTTAACTTTATTGAGTCATCATGTTTGATTTTTCTTGATTTTGTTCGAGGGGGAAGAGAAATCGATTGTTAATCATATGCTTTGCTCTTTTCTTTATGAGTTTCTTTTTACTGATTTGGGATCTCTCCCCAAATTTAAGCGATTATTTTTGGGTATGTACATTTATCTGATTGGTTCTGTGGTTAAAAGATTCCTTAGTTTTGTGCTTTTGCTGTTTTCGTTTGGTTCATTGTATGTATAATTATGTGCGATATGATATAAATGGATGCTGTAGTAGTGATTCACTGTTTAAGTTTTAGCTATTCTTTCTTTATTTTGATATTCTCATCATATTTTTTGTATGTGATTCAAGATTCCAACTGTATGTAATCTTATGCAGCTTCTAGAGATTCTTAGATCTGCTATTGTGGTGTCGATAAGCTGAAAATGGTGTAATGTGCATCTGCCAACAAAATACTAACTGAAAAGTGTGACTGGATTTATCACATTCTTTTATATGTGATATTGTGATTCAAGATTCTAATTTATAGCAATCTTATGCAGCTTCTGAGGGAGATCTTTCTTAAGAATGTGTTGGTGAACTGAAAGCTGTGATTGAATTCATCACATTTTGATTATTTGGTGTTTCTTGGAAGTTTTAACTGCTTCAATCCATGGAATCTTCGTCTCCCAAGCTGAAACAGAGGCACCGTGCATTGACCACGTTAAGAGTTATAAGGGGCGTTCTATGCTTGATCATCCTAATCTTGACAGCATTTGTATTGTTAGTGTTTTTCGGATTTTGGACAGCGGTTCCGTTAAGATTTTTCAGTTTGCATCACAGCAGAAATGTAACTGCATTCTTCTTTGGGATATGGATAGCTTTGTGGCCATTCTGGTTCGAAAAATTAAACAAGACTAAGGTGGTGTTCTCTGGAGATGTCGTGCCTGCCAAGGAACGGGTGCTGCTGATTGCAAACCACAGAACGGAGGTAGATTGGATGTATTTGTGGGATCTTGCTTTGAGAAAGGGACGTGAGGGGGCGATTAGGTATATTCTCAAGAGCAGCTTGATGAAAATGCCGGTGTTTGGATGGGTATTCCATGTCATGGAGTTTATTCCCGTGGAGAGAAAATGGGAGTCTGATGAGTCGGTGATGTGCAAGATGCTGTCGTCCTTTAAAGATCCTCAAGATCCACTCTGGCTTGCTGTATTTCCGGAGGGCACTGATTTCACGTACTTCTCTATCACCTGTTCCTCCTATGATACTTTTTCTTTGCCTTTATTTCTCGTTGTGTGTGTTTAAACCTAAAACGAGGGAAGTATGATGTTTGTGCAACCATAACTCCTGCATCATGCATCAGATTTGTCATATCCAGCACATTATTAACTCCTTTTTCAACTTATTATGTCCAATGCAGAGAACAGAAGTGCATTCGTAGTCAAAAGTATGCTTCTGAGAATGGACTGCCGATTCTGAAAAATGTGTTACTTCCAAAGACAAAGGGCTTTTATGCATGTTTGGAAAAGTTGAAGGACTCTTTGGATGCAGGTTCTATCTGTCTTCCTCTCTTGCACCTTTTCCGTTTTTGTTGTGCGATTAACTTTTCTATCTGAAGGCTACACGTATAAGGGGCATAATATCCTATAAATTAAATTAATATAACGGATAATGACAAAAACTTGTTTGGGATAGGGAAAAAGTAAACTACAATGTGTCTCCGTCTCATGCTTACTCGAGTTTGCGAGGGTAGTCTTGTGTTGATCTTGGTAAAGTCTTATCTTAGTACTTTGTCGATGATATTTAGAACCAGCTGCTTCTGGAAATTTCCAAGCAACAGGAAGTACTTAACAGGAAACATCACTCAATTCAACCATTTATTTCTGAAATGCATATATGACCCTTACAACAACCACACGAATTAGCTGGTTCATGAAACTTAAAGTCTTACCTGAACAGCTAACATAGGTTAATGACATTTGTGAGTATGTTTTGGCCTTGAATATGTATTGCAAAAGAAGATCTGCTTATGAAGACACTCATTTTAGGGGACATTTACTTTTAGTGATATGATAGATAAAAACAATGCAAGTTAATCTACCATTTACTTTGATGCATTGATCAATGTTAGAGTTTATTTGATCATCTTATCCTTCAAATACTCAATCCTATGTTTTATCAATTCATCAATATTACTCAAAGTAAACGCCCCCTTAATGGAATTCTACCGTATGCAGTTTATGATGTCACCATAGGTTACCGGCACAACTGCCCGACGTTCATGGACAATGCCTACGGAATTGACCCCTCCGAAGTCCACATCCATGTTGAACGTATCTCTCCAACCGACATCCCCACATCTGAAGATGAGGTATCTTCATGGCTGATGAGCAGATTCAGCCTCAAAGACCAGATGCTTTCTGATTTCTACGCACAGGGACATTTCCCTCGTGAAGGTATAGAGGCAAGCCTCTCCACAGTGAAATGTTTACTGAACTTCATTTTTGTTATGATTTTGACTTTGACATGCATGTATCTCCTCTTCTTCTCCTCGATCTGGTTTAAGATATATGTTTATTTAGTCTGTGCATACATGGCTTCGGCTACGTATTTTGATATTCGGCCATCGCCCATTTTCATGTAGCAGTTGCATTACATATTGAGATGGAAGTTGCGGATTTATTAAGCATGATTTTTGTTTCTGCTTTCTGCAGACTGTTGTACTTGTTTCCTTGTGTAATCTTTCATTTTACGGGGTTATATTTGTGCAAACGGGATATATATGTCAAAAATCTTGCGAAACACATTGCGAAGGAGAATAACCATTTTTGGCTGGGAAACCAAATGTGTGTGCGTGTGTGAGAGGGAGAGAGAAGCTGTTTTGTTTTGGCTCTTCCTATCTTCCTTCTTCACTATCTATTTACATCCAAAATGAATTTTTATTTTGAAAAAATCGTATCAGCTCTGAAGTATTTTAGCTAGAACTACATTACTGCTGTGAGCCTAGTAAGAAGGGCATTCGCGGGCAGCTTTCGAGCAGGAATATGATTTTTTCCACCACGGAAATCTGGGCTGCAATGATGCTTGAAGGAAGTGGTGATGCTCCGAAATAATAATTTAAAAGTTAATTATAGTTGGAAATTAGCCGATATTTTTCTTGTTTTTGTCTTCTTAAATGATATATTTCAAACACAAGTTATAGTCCCATTTCTAAAAAGCTACAAACTAGAAACAGGCTCTTGCATCATCAATTTTCTATTTAAATAAAGGCTTATTGACATGTAAATACATAAATTTTCAGTTAATTCATGAATTGCACACGGAAATAAAATTTGGTACGACAATACACAGACTTTCGATTTGTCAAGATGGACTCGTCATTCAACGTCATCTTTAAATTTGGGAATTTTAGGCAAATCTCGGCCTCCACGCCAACTTCAAATTTTGGGATTTTAGATTTCGTGAAAATCCATAACAATCGAAAGTCTATATATTATCATATCAATTTTTTCTGTACAATTCAATAATTTATTGAAAGTTTGTGAATTTACATGCTAATAATCCTTAAGTTAATCACCTTAGCGTCCTTATTTATATTATTTATTCTATGATATGTATCTTCATTACATCTATGCACCATTTACATACTAACTAGGCAGAGGGGGGAAGACTTGACGGGACAAGCGCAAGGGTGGCGGTCGGAAGAAGAAAGTCTGCAACCTGTCTCACTAACAATATTATCATTTTAATAATATTTGACTATTAGTAGTATCATATAAGAGCACTCAAGTGATTGGATCTGCATATGTTTGGTAATGAGAATAATTTTCTTCTTTGAGCCAGACCGCAGGCACAGTCCAAGGGGAAGGGCCGACCAAGAGGCCGCGCTTGGGACTCCGGCAGAGGCGCAAGATGCGGTTTGAGCCGCACACGCGTGTGCTGTGCCAACACCCCTCTCGACCAATGAGAGGGCACGTGCATGACACACGTCTCAACCACGTATCGTTTATTTTTCAAATGTAATTTTTTTATTTCTTCGACCGTTGCTTTTTTAGATTTATATTTTTAATTTAATGTGTCGTTTATTTTTCAAATGTAATTTTTTATTTCTTCCACCGTTGCTTTTTTAGATTTTTATTTTTATTTTTTTTAAACAATCGACTGTTTGGCCGATTAATTAATTTTTCCTTTTCCAACAGCATTGTGAGCTTTACCCTTTTATTTTTTTTATCTTCACCTTCTATATACCCATTTCCTCTCACATTTCATTTTATCCCAATTCATCTTCATTTTTCACTATTCCAATTCTCTTCATTCATCTTTCATTTCTTCATACAATAAAAAATTAAAAACACAATCCATTTAATCTTGACCCAAGATTGCACGCTCAATTCTTGGTATATTGCTGCAATCATGGCGTTGATCCAAACACATTACAGAAATTCTTTCATGCCACAAATCCAAACAATCCAAAAATAAATTTTGCTAAATGTTCCCCAAATCATCCACTCATGGGGTCCAATTCAAGTGCACTCTGGCTCTCAGGAATCCATCCTGGCGACGACAACGTGGATGAGGTTGAAAGATCCAATGTGACGAAGGGCCGAATTAAGTATTCCCTCGAGGAAACAAAGGCAGTGGTCAAACTATTCGTCGACGTCTTCGAAGATCCTATCATTGACAACTAGCAAACTAATAAAGTTTTATGGGAGAAGCTTGCTCATGGATACAACTACAAAATGAAACCATCTGGGGCACTCACACGCGATTATGTGGACATTCGAAAGCATTGGGCTCAAGTAGAACAAAACATTTCGAAATTCGTCAGCTACATCAATAACTTGAAGAAAGTATGGCTGAGTGGTGCAAGCACGAGGACGTGTAAGACATTGTGAAGGACCACACTAAGTTCTGCGGCGGTGTTGATTGTGGTCCGAAGACAGAAGAGAACGAAGTTGTCCGCCTTTGGCCAATACTCAACCAGCAGTGACGCCAAAGACGCCCCAAACTCCCGAGTCGGGGTCGAGTGATAGCAGTTCAAAATATTAATATTCGCATTGAACGATTAGAGCAGCGTACACATGAAGGATAGTCCAGATGGTAGAGGAAGAGCTCGGAGAATTGCTTATGACGTTTATCTCAATCGTGGTTTCTCCCGGCAACATATAAATCCAACATATGACGTTTCTTTCAATCGTGGTTTTCCCCAACAACATAGGTATCTAAGGTACGAGGATTCATCTGATGAGAAAGTAGCCGAATTGTTTGACAAAATTCCTTACGTACATTACGTGCAGGATGAATTTGTGAACCCGATGGAGATTATACGTAGTAGACCCTAGTACCAAAACTCCTACTTGAGCCTCACTGGGAAGATTCACAATGTAAATGATATTAGTAGTGAACTTTGGCCGCTGCCTTGAAGTCGCAAGAGGAAAAACATAATCAACTTTGTAGTATTATGTGGATTACTAAAGAGATCCTACCAAATTAGATACTAGATGAGGTTGTTAGTGGGCGTCATCTTGTGCAACAACAGAAAGATAGTTCTCGCCGTCGGCCAACGAGAAAGTCAAGGACCCTTAATTAGTTTTTTCTCCCTCGAAAATGCCAGGTGAAAATTTTTCCCCCTCCAAAACAACATCGTTGCGATGTTTAGGTAAATAAATCCACCAAATATTTCGGCAAACTGACTCATCATTCCATAGTTAGTATGTATCAAGTGGTACATAAATCACATTTTTCATAAAATATGAGTTTTTGAAGAGAAAATATAAATTTGTGAACATATTTTTTTAAAAAAAATTATAGTTGGGGACGCAGGTTTTGTTTGTTAGAAGTTGTGTGTAATATAACAGCACTTAATTGGCTAAATTGAGATAATAGCAATTTATATGGACGAACACCAATTTTTCTTATTTAACTTCTTTTCTTTAAACCAACATCATTTTGATTCAACCTTTTTTATTTCAATTTATTAGTTAGAATATACTCTCTATGTCCATTAAGAGTGTGCAATAATTGTTTTTTTAAACGAACAAAAAAGTGTGCAATTTTCTTTTTCTGAACAATCTTTCTTACAATTTATCCTTGCAATATTTCGTATTTACAAAAAAATATGCACATAGTCTACCATCTTAACCCACTATTTAGTCTTGATGAGATAATGTCTCCACCAACCAAATATCCATATAATATTTTTTTTAACTCGTGTCGTATTTAATATTGCACACTTTTGGTGGACGGAAAAGTATGATTTTGGTGTCATACCACTCATTTCTCTTATTTTTCTTCTTCTTAAAGCAAATAAAAATAATATTTTCATTTGAACTTTTTAACTATTTAAATTTAAATTATTAAGTTTAAAGTTTTGTCTATCACCGATTGAGATAATTTAAAGGGTTATAATATTTTGCGGATAATAAATGTATTAGTTTGGATTACATTTTCAAATAAAAATATAGAACATCCAATTATAATTAATAGAATATTCAAGTCACACCATAATCTTTAATCCTAATGTAAGCTAAAATTAATCAAAACAATATTATAAACTTAAACAAACTAAATTAATTTCACGAAGCATAACCACAAACTTATAGTTAATAAATTTAAACAAACTTATTATCATCGAATAGATTGCCACAAACATTCCAGTACGAGCGTCCCTAGTATATGCGCGCATCGGACTGGCCCGATCCGACCCAAACCCGACTCCTGTCCAAACATAACCAAAATTCATTTTATGATTCAACTCATGACCTATTTATAAAAATATTATTTATTATAAATAAAATAAGTTTTAGTATGGATAAAAATAATTTTTCTCGTGTATAAAAGTGAATGTGTTAATGAACCAAAGAAATTTGAAGACGAGGAAAGAGATTGAACTTTGAACCAACATAAAGCCACATTTCTTAGTAGCAGAAAATTAATTTAACGAATGTAATTAGTCTGTCTAACATCCAAACATCCCTTGTCTAAAGATCAATAAAACAAATGATCCAACATTCTTCACATTGTTCAATTGTTGGGATGTTTGATAATCCGTTGCAGAATTACAGTTCTAGCCCTGCGAATATCCCTGCTGCACTTATCAGCCTGCACTTCCAAATCCTCAATATTCTTCGTAAACACCACTAATTTCTTCCTCATCTCCTCCACACAAACCTTCACAGCGTCTTCGTTCATGGCGAAATCCGCCATTTTGAAGAGCGATTCAATCTCAATCTCCAACCTATCAACCAGCACTCGAATATTATCCAAATCCTTAATAGCAATGTAGGTGCCAACATTCATACAGTTGATGATCTCCTTCTGCCCCCTCACAGCATTCTGATAGTTCTTGAGCAGAGAATCCATCCATCTCCCCATCGACCCCAACGGGACGGAGGCGGCCGCCGCTAGGGCGGCCGCCACAGGCGGCGCAGCCATGGCGGCAGCCACCACCGAGCAGATCAACACAGTAGCAAATGTAGCTGCAAAGATCACCGTGGACACCTTCCTCCAAGTGTGGACGGACTTGAGCTTCTTGTCGAGCTTATTCTTCCTCGACTGCAGCCTCTCCAGCATCACCATCTGCTGCCTGTAGACAGACTCGAAGATCTTGAAGAACTCCTCCGTGAACGGATCCCCTGCTTCCTTGAAGTTCCTCAACTCGAGCAGCGTCTTCACATACCTCCCATCCTCCTCCTCCTCGAACTGCTGGAGGGCAATATGGATAAGCAGCTGCCTGTCTCTAGCGGATTTGAGGCACTTCTCCAACGCCGTGCAGAAATCGAGGGTCTTGAGGCTGTTCTCAAAGTATTCCTCCACGAACTCGAACAACTCTTGATTCTTCCAAATGTCCTTCTTGCAGTCCAAGATCACCTTCACCACTTCTTGATTCATGTCGAGGAGGCAGGCTGTGACCTCTCGGAGGGAATCAAACGACATCGCTTTGACCTCAACTCCGGCAGCTAGGGCGCTGATCGCGTTGTTTGTTCGAGAATGGAGGGCTGCATCGAAGGCTTGTACGTCCGCATCGATCTTGCACGCGGCCTCGTATGAATTCAGCTCCGTTGCGAAATGCAGATTGTTGATGTCGTTTGCAGCAGAGGTTTCTCCATGGCTCTTGCTCATGTGGCTCCCCATTTTCTCAAGAATCGTAATCTAGAACAGACAAGAACCGAACTTTGCTGAAAAACACACACAATTAACACGGACAAACAGTAGATGGAGTGCTGAATTCTTTGCTTCAAACTATTGGGGATCGGATTGGATTAACCGATGCAAGAGCTTCTTCAGAGGCAATTTATCAAACAGGGAGGCGCCAATCAATTTCCGAGAAGAGAGAATCAAACAAGCTTGAACCAAAAAGGGATAAAATCGTGGAAACTATTAACTAACCAAAAGTAGAAAGAATCAAATTATTAAGCAAAGAAGTACACACCTCATAGATCTCTTGACAACTCAGCTAGAAAATAAGCGCGGTTTCAAACCCTTGAAATGCAATCACACAGCAGATACCAAGTCCTGTTACAGAATTAAGGAGATCTATTCTGAATCCAGTGGTTATCCTTATCGTTTGTTTGAAGAAATCTTTATCTAATGTGATGCGGCTGATGAAGAAGCTTGAAAGAGGAATAAAATGAAGACAGTTAAGAGAAAAATGGAGAATATAGCTTGCACGCATAAGACTATGTTCGTACAGAGATGCGCGGGAAGCAATAATAAGAGACTTTCTCCGAAAGTAATAAGAGGTGGATGAAGCGCCATTTATTTTACAGTTTCTCAATTTTATATGTATATAATAATATAACTGGAGAGAGAGAGAGAGAGAGAGAGAGAGAGAGAGAGAGACGAGGGTTGCAAAGCTGCAACGCGTAAAGGAGCACGACTTTGTGAAGTTAAGCCATAGCTGAAAGCCTGAAGATTTCGGAGCAAGACTGTGAGACTTTCTATGCAAGTGACCGGAATTTACCACCGAAATTTACAAGGGAGGTGAAGGGAATTATTATGTTGTGCTCCGTTTATGTAACATCCAGGGATGATAAACAACGGAAAATAGAGTATTTGAGAAAAATATTTAATGCGTCTTATATTTTGCTGCGATGTATGCTTACACTGTCAAAATCGTCTGTGTAGAAAAATTAATTATGCATGACTAGAATATAAGTTGGTAAGATAAGTACTTTGTGAATTATATATTTTGCCTTCAAATCCTTCCTCAGATGTAAAAGACTTGAGCCAATCCAAAAAAATTACTTAAATTCAATTTAATGAATGAAATGTGTCAAAATTAATCGCCTTGCAATTTCTGTTTCCTAGATGTTTGTGAAGACCACCAATTTCTTCTTGATTGATGGAGAAACCAGCATTTTCCGGTACAGCAAAAGGAAGAAGGGAACGAATATTTTAAAGAAATGAAGAAGAATCACGAAACCCTAAATAAATCTCAATTGGAAAGATTACGAAAACAAGTGTTCAAGTGAACTCAAGTGAAGACTATCATCTAGTAATTACTAAGAAACTGTTGACAAGTCTCAGCAGTTATAAGCTTCTTTTGCTCAAAATGTATCAGCAATGAGTGCCGCATTCTACCAATACCGCAACTATCTGATCCTACTACCTCATTTCAGTTGCTAAATCGAGCCTCGAATGCATAATTTCATCTCTTACCATCCACCAAATCGTGCTACTTTGTGTACAGATACACCAAGGTGAAGACGAAGAAACCCGACATCTGTATAATTTATCATAATAAGAGGATCATAATAGGAAATGTGGAATTTACCATACAATTTGTGGGTAGCGCGACGCACAAAAGAAATACGTCTGTTACTACACTAGACCAGAGACTACAACTGCAGTGGAATCAGGAAATAAAATATCTTAATGGAGAAATTTAAAGAACTAATATACTATACTAGAACAGAGACTACAACTGCAGTGGGATCAGGGAATAAAATATCTTAATGGGAAATTAAAAGAACTAATATAGGGAATAAAGGGGAAAAGGTGAGGACATGGAAAATAAGATTTCACAATTTTTTTGGGTAAAAATAAGATTGCTCCTTATATCTTTTTAATTCAATTAGAATCATGGAAAAAAGAGGGATTTGAATTAAAGAAAAAGTAAAAAGCATATTCTTTATGTATTCCTTGAAACACAATGGGAAGATCTCCCAGAATTCAAGATTTGAAAACATGAAACAACCAAAGAACACAAAAGCTGCGCTGCAAGCAGTCAATAGAGGAATTTGACATCAACAAGCAGATAGATGAAGAAAGATAGAGAGGAAGATACCATTGAAAAAGATGCTCCATAATATGGAAGAGCAGCAGGTATGAATCTTTCATACTCATTATGTTTGAAAGGTCGAACTGGAATCTGCATGTTTTAACATATATAGGAAATGATTCAAAGAATTAGTCAGCAGAATTATTACATACATAAAAAATTGGTTGAAGATAAAATACTAGACATGTAACATGAAAGAGGTGCTTGAAAATGAAAATTATGCCAGTTAACTTCAAGAACAAACAAGAGAAAATTAGCACCAAGCAGGGTGAGACTACTTGGATTAGCAGCATACTATCAGGTGCAATTACACAAGTAGCATCACTTATCTTCAAATCTCTTAAAACTGATTCCTCAGAGAGCGGAAAACTATTAATCATACATGCTGGAAAACTTTGTACAGAATATCAGTAAAAAATTGATGCGAGTTTATATTTACATGGTATCGGAAGTCTAACAGCAATTAAATTTAATGGTGAATATGTGTGTTCAGCGAAAGTACCCAATAAATTTTCCAAATGCTTCATAAACACCTCACTCAAAAGTGACCTAGCAGCTATCTAGAGATACCAGCATGTTCTTTCATCATATCACAAAACAGTCAAACCATTCACCATATCCTACTTTACATGTGGAAAGGCCAGAAGAAAATTTATGATTCATAATAAAGCCTGAGATTTGAATTGTAAATCTCGCAAGTGGTGTTTGACTATAATTAACACAATTAAATTCACAAGGACAAAAAATCTTAATCAGAACAACTCGTTGTGGAATGCATATAAATCAAGGGACACATGATCATGATGCAGAGAGGGAACTACCTGCTTAGATAGACTTAAGGTAGTATAACCAAGCCTCTGGTACTCAACCTTGAACTGGAAAACACCATAGACATCGGGAACCTTGAAAGATGTATAATAAAGGCCCTGTAAAAAGTAACAATTGATAAATATATTGTACATGTTGCAAAGAAAAACATCATGGCCAAGTTTTACATGCTGCATTAAACAAATAGCACCTTCTCATTGGTTGACAGGGTTTTCAGAACATATGGGCTCATCATGTAAAACTGAACCTGCAGATCATCAGCCACATATGGTTCCCAACTTGTGCCAGACCACTCATATACTTCCACATAGTAATCCTTGAACAATTAAAGAGTCACTCATCAGCTTAACTGAACCATGTCACTTCAATTTATTTATCTCGTATGCACTAAATCCACCAAAAGATTATTACCAGATCATCTTTGATTCTGTACATTGAAGGTTCATCAGTCTCACCAACTTTATTATGTCTTACATTCACAGCCTGAAAATATGAGAATTGCCAATATCAAAATTAAGAAAAAGGTATATAAAATAATAGTACTGACTACTGACATGAAACTGTAATACCAAACAGGTTAGCTAATTCAGAGAAAGAGCAAACCTTCAGATGACCTCTTTCATGGAATACCCATTTGCTAAGTTCAACAAAAAATTGCTCATTCCCACATTTCTCGTGTCTGTCATAAAAGAAATAGAACAGTCATTTTATCTTCAGATGATAGATAAATAAATAAATAAATAAATAATACATTCTTCAAGGAGGAGGACCTTACTAACTGTATCAAAACAAAAAATATATTCCTGATAACAGTACTGACAACATACACTCCCACGGCCACGCCCCCCATACACCCCCTCTTATGAGATTGCAGATCACTTGCCACTATACAGATCTGATCGCCTGATGCAACCACTGATAACAAGACCCATATAACCACAACCTACCAATTTACTAAAGGTAAAAATCCTATAATTCAAATTAAAGATAAAAATCATGCCAACTTCATATACAGGATTGTAATCACTCACTTGGTAGTGCTTCCAGCTTTCTGTACTCCAGAGCGGAAAAACCTGAACAAAAGATCAGTTTTTATAAAGTCTGCTACGGCGTGTTAAGTGACTGGTGTTACCTACTGACCTGTCACTGAACACGCTGAGTGAACCAGATATCAGAATCCGAGCATTGTTTCTTGCCTGAAAAGGGAGAGATATAAATTTCTCATACAAAAAATCAATAACTCAAGGTGTCTTCAAATTATAGTCCAAATTCACAAACCAGAAAATGAACCAAATATCTCATTGTGCACCACCACTTATTTTATTTTTCTTCTTCTTTTCTCAATTGGTTACATATTCAAAGACTGTTTATGCACTGAGATTGATGGAATATTTAATAGTTGCCTACCTCCTGACAAAGAAGTTTTGTTTATAACCTTGCCATAGGGTATACATTGGTTAAATGCAGCCACTCTGGGCCTCTTCCTAAAGAGTGTAGGCCAAAGGAAAACCAGCTAGAGTTCAGATAATTTACATTGGTATACTTTTGATTTAAGCACACACGTTAACTTTACCAGGTATGGACATAGCCTAGATAAGTTTAAGCTAAGTGATTAAATGTGAATCACAATTTTCCTTCGGCCCAAACTTGGCTTTGTTCATATTTATCTACTACAGTATTCAGAAATTAAATGACAGTTTCATGGTCAAAAGGTTGGTTATGAGAACAATGCAAGACAATCAATGAAAGCAGCAATTTGCTTCAAAGGGCTTTAAAAGGTCATAACAACACTCTCACTGACCTGTGAAGGAAACAAATGCATCAAATATCAAAGAAGCATATGTACTACCAGCAAAATTAGCACAGTCTACTACGAGTGAAGCTTCTACTGACTATTTTTACTTAGTGGTGGTTGGATGTGCTAAAGGTGCACCACATCAAATAGACAACAAGCAGTATACTATAAGGGTGGGATGCTGGTTTCTTCAGTTAAATTTATTTTTTCTGTTTGAAGACAGTTTGAATCCAATCACTTTCTAGATAATCAAGCCCAAACCTATTTATGGGAACATTTGGCAAGTTATCGGGCGGGGCATTGATGAAATGGTATACCTGCACCACAGAAACCAAAGAGATTGCTGACCCAATCAAAGTGGGAGGGCTTGATAACTTGGATTTTGGATTCGCCGAGTACGCTGTTGGTGAAGCGGAGAGAACTTTTAGCACCTGCAACATAAAGCAGCTATATGTGATATATCAAATTGGATATAATATATATATATATATATATATCCATAAACACAGCTCTTATGCTTATCTAATGTAGAAATCTTACCAAGTTGCTTGCAGGATTTATAGAGTGACCAATTCCCTTAAATAGAACAGGAGCCTGCAGTAAAATCAGGGTTGGGGAAGAAGAAACACATAAACACCAGAGGAATGTTTGGGTGGCTTATATCAGACACTTGGGTAGAATATCAAAAAACAAGTATTGTTTGAAATGTCATATGTTAGATGAAATTTATGGCAGTCAATAATTTATGGAATATATTTTGATGATATCTGGTAGAATTGTATACAGCTGTGACCGTAGTTGACCAGGTGACTAAGAGCAGACAGAAGAAGATAATACCTCTATTTTCCTGCCCCCCAAGATAACCTCGGAATTAATGAAATCATCACTGGCAATCAATGTATGATGCCCATCTGTCTCTGAAACTGCATGGTTTGTGTGGTCAATTACCATAGCTGCTGGGTCCTAGCATCCAAACACAAAATTTAACACATTTCCCCGATGATATATGAAAAAAGAATAATGCATCAATTTTCACATTATTTAAAATAAACGGAAAAAGAAAACTCGAAGAATCACTCTAAATAACAACATAAAGATAAAGAATGTGCTAGAGAACCAGAATGACAAAAATAACTCTTACCTCATCGAAATCAACCCCGCACTCCACAGCTATCTCTCTAATCAAGTCTGAAGCCAGTGTATCCGCAGCCAGAATTAAATCATGACCAGAATCAACAAATTCTAGCAATGACGCAGCATCAACGGACCCACCAAACCCTAATTTGCACCAAGCAAAAAGGTGAATAACAAAGTAAATCAATAAAAGCTAAACGAAACAGATATCTTACACCTAATTGGAGTGCCCATCACATACAAGAGTAACTCGTGAACTTTCGATTTTTTCACACGAGTTCATAAATCAAGCATTTATACAAGCAATTTTATTAGGACTTCCAAATTCGCAGTAGTGCAATTGGCTCACTCACGATCAATTGTCGGGGCGAAGAGAACAACGGCGTCATACAAATACTGTCCATATCTCTGCAGAGCGAG
>JAYDZE010263176.1:0-19529 GCA_034509125.1 Monilaria moniliformis
TTCTGCATGGAGAAGAAAAGCCATGGATCAGATCAGAGGGAATATTACTAGCTGTATGCTATATATTTACTGGTTTTTGTTTGCATATACAGAGAAATCTGGATGTGTGTGTGCTTTCGTTTGATTATATATTTTATTTAGTATAATATCTACGGAACCTGAAATTGATAATGAAATGAGAAACTCCATACTACGTCGTTTTGCCTTGTGGAATAGTTGATTGCAAAAGTCTCTATGATCCAATTGAAGGTGACAATGCAAAGCCAAATGATATGAAAGATAAGCAGCGGGACAAGTTAAAGAAGCAGAAATTGGGTACGATACGCCAATGGATTGATGCAAGCCTGTACAACCATGTAAGGAATGAAAAAGATCCCCAAGTTCTTTGGAAGAAATTAGAAGGCATATACGAGGTTACAAACGCTCAAGAAAAGGTGTTCATGATTCGTGAAGTCGTGAATTTGAAGCTATCAGAGGGACGATCAATTACACAACACTTGAACGATTTTAAAGGACTCATAACTGAGTTAGCAGTTATTGGTATGTCCTCGGATGATGAGATGCAAGCATGCCTATTGTTGTGATCTCTACCTGATAGTTGGGATACACTTGTTATATCATTAAGCAACTCGGCTCCAGATGGTGTGGTATCGATGTCTATGATAAAAAATAGACTGCTCAACAAAGAACTACGTAAAAGAGACGGTGCCAGTACCAGTTCACAAGCCTTGTCACGGAGAACAGGGGTCGAAGCAAGGGTGGAGGTGGGGGTCATGGTAAGTTCAGGGACAAATCCAAGTCCAAGGAGAATAGACAATGTTACCATCATGGCAAGACAAACAATCTCAAAAGAAATTGTTATCTTCTCAAACAGGAGAAGTCAAACCAAAATGAGGACAGTGACAAAAATATATATGCTACTGTCTTAGGAGAAGATGGTGAGGTACTATAGTATCTCAAGATGCAGATTGTTATCATGTTACTGATGCAAATATGGAGTGGATAGTAGGTTCTGGTGCTTCTTACCATTGTGTTCCAAAGAGAGTATAATTCTCCACTTACAAAGCATGAAATTTTGGCACTATGAAAATGAGAATTCACAGTGTCTCGCAAATAGTGGGGCTCAGTGACATCTGCGTGAAGACAAGTATCGAGTGCACATTAACACTCAAAGATGTGCGGCATATTCCCGATCTTCGACTGAACATCGTTTCTGGTGGTGTGCTGGACAAGGAAAGTCATCACCATCATATAGATGATAGTAACTGGAACCTCACCAAAGGATCAATGATGGTGGTGAGAATAAAATTATGTTGCTCATTGTACAAGACGCACGCGGTGATATGTGCGGGAGAAATGAATGCTATAGAGGATGATGCTTCACCAAATTTGTGGCACAAGGCGCTGGCTCATGTAAGTGAAAAAGGGTTGAACATGTTGGCAAAGAAGTCCCTCATACCATCAGCCAAAGGTAAAATAAACCCTGGTGATTATTGTTTATTTGGGAAGCAACATCGCATTTCGTTTCAGAAAAGCTCAAGACGGATAGACAACAAATTGGAGTTTGTACACTGATGTATGTGATCCATGGAGGTGGAATCTCATGGAGGTAAAAATTATTTTGTTACCTTTATTGATGATCCGATTGTACAACTGGAAATATTGCGATCCGATTCAGACAAATTAACTTCTTGAATAATTTGAGTCTTGCTGGAGTAGTATAATTGTTTGTGTCTTCCCCCTTCCATGAGGATGTTACCATCAACATCAAATCATTTGAAAAAACACCATTATCCACTGCTGCAGATGCTACATTCCTTTGTCCAAGATCTCTCATTATCATATTCCTTCACCAACCATATATCCATCTCCAAATCAATATGGAGTCATCAAGTGAAATATCACACAAACATAAACAATCCCCCAAAATATACCAGCTCCTTCACATACCTACCATCAGAAATCACGACCAATATCCTCTCAAGACTCCCTCTCCGAACCGTCCCAGTTAGAAAGTGCGTTTGCGAACCATGGCTCCATCTGCTCGAGTCTGACTATTTCATCAAGTCCCATATTTCTAAAACTCAAACCGCATCCGCCCTAGTTATCTTGACTCCGGCGAGGCACTCAACTCGGTGCACGGTTTTCGAACTCGAAGATGAAGAAGAAGTCGATCTCGAGAGCCATGATCTTCACTACAAATTTTGATTTCCCTTTCGGAGACTCATTCAATGGAAGGTACCGCTGCTAATGGGTTACTTGTTCTATACTCAGAGAGCAGCTTGAAACACTTTACCTATGCAATCCGCTCACCTGTCACTATGTCGAGCTCTGCTACCCTCAAGAATCCTCCCGGCTTATGCATTTGGGGTCAGCAAAATAAGTGGTCAGGGTAAAGTGGTATGTATTAATCTTGGACCATAGAGTATGTGATGGGCGATCCTGGCTTTGATAGTGATTGGTACGTGCATGTTTGTTACCTTTATCAAAATTTTCAAAGATGGTGACATCTTGATGATGTGCGATGAAGAGCTATTCATCTACTACTCCAACAAGACAAAAAACTTGTCAACTAGTCGGTTTGATTGAGAATAACTATATATGTGCCATGATTCTCACTCCAAGCCTTTTGTGACTCAAGGGTTTGGGAGTGTAGAATGTAATCTCGTTCTAGTACTTTCTAGTATAGTTCAAAATGTTAATCTGCGTTTTTGTGTTGATCAATGTAATAATAGGATTTTCCAATTTTGTTTCCTACAATAGCCTGTTCTATTTTATTCTACCAAATTCCCTTTATGAGAATCTTGCTCTTCTGATAAGTGCTCCAGCTGTTCGGTGAAACGCCACATAATAATGATTAATATGGTACTCCCAGAAAACCCTTTCAATCCATCCAAAAGTGAATCTCCCAGCCACCCTCACATTTGGGAAATATCATCTTTCCACAATCCAAGCTTTTTGTTCACAATTTCAATCATGTTGTGTGCAAACATGCTCGCTTATAGGCTTTAGCCCGTTTTGCTTAAGAAAGATGAGTTTTTGAATTCCCATCTTGATAGAATAGTCCCCACTTCAGCTGTCTTGATCACAGAGAGAGGCTCAAATCAGTTCACTGTTTTCGAATTTGAAGACGAACTCAGACCATGATCGTCGCTACAATCCACTCACCAAGTTTGATATCCCTCACAGAACAACAATGGAGGGTTCTGCTTACGGTTAGCAAATCCATAACTCGTTACATATGGATTTGGATTGGAGCTAGGAAAATCACTTGTGGGCCTATTGTTTGTTTAGCATGAGAGTAATGCTGTTGGGAATATTAGATTAGTTATCATGTGTCTAAAATATTAAAAAAACTATGATTGTGAACTTATTGATTAGTTACAATTTAATAATAGATATAATAATCAAATTATTAATTGAAATAATAATAATAATAATAATAATAATAATAATAATAATAATAATAATAATAATAATAATAATAATATATTTCAACATAAAATATGATTCATAATTTTAAAAATACACTAAAATTTCCTTAATAAGTTATTAATTAAGAAGATAGTAATAATAAAAATAATAATAACAATAGATAATAAATAATAATAATAACAATAACAATAATATTAACTACATTAATAATAATAACAATTATTATTATTATTATTATTATTATTATTATTATTATTATTATTATTATTATTATAGTTTGCATGATTTTATAAATGCTAACAAAATGAGTATATATATCATTTGCAGTTGGGACCCACAAAATTACCCTTATTAAAAATCAATAAAAAAGTATAGATACATAATAAAAAAGAAATATGTGTAAATTAGAAGCCCTATTTTCTCGCCGCCACCCCCTTTCTAGTTAGATATTATTTAATCGATCTTCTCTCTAAACTCCCAAAAAAAATTCTGAATTGATCCCTCCAACAATGGAGCCGGATTTCTTCACAAATCTACCATCAGATAACACCCCACTATCTCCCTTGTATTCTCGCCGGCGACTTTTCCTATAATCCTTTTAAAAATCTTTGGAGTTGTCAAAATTTTAGTTTAATTTTTGTCGATTTATTGGTAGAGATCGACTCTTTATCTTTGAGGCTATACTACACCAATGTACTTTTAATTTAATAATTTCTCTTCGATTTTTCATCAACTGGAACAATACTCTTGTTGAATCTGCTTGCAAATTTTGCCTCATTCTCATTTAAATATATAACGTGGCCACGTATTATTGCTTTTGAATTTAAACTATTTTGACTCGAGGCTATTGGAGGCTCCACTAGAACAGATCAATTCATAGACCTGCTCGTTGACCGACTTTATTTCCTTAGTTGGTTGTAAAAGTTATGCCATATTTATAGAAATAATTAAATAATTATGAAATTTTCCATTTTCTTAGGAAAGACTGTTGGCTTTATTTTAGGAAAATTCTCACATGAGGGTGTCCCACTTTAACCATTTGGAGATAATTAAATTACCGTATTATCATAGAGAAAGAAATAACAATTGTTAGAATAAATACCATAATATTGCATATCATTATAGCTTCGTTTTAATATTATTTATAGGGTGTATCTGTCGATAATGACTACTTAGAGCACGTTGTGTTTTATGGTAAGGAAAATGATTTATGGGTGAGATTTACGTATAGTCATCAGTATAGTGTTGCATATAAATCATTATAAAAAAAATGTTCATTATATATCAAACAATCATTCATCATAAGCGAATTTACATTCTGTTATGCCAAGGGGTGAGATTAACTGTCAGCATATCTAATAAATCATTCATTGTAGTCGTCATCATAGTGATGCATATAAATCATTATAACGGTCAATAATGTTCATTATATATCAAACAATCACTCATCATAAGAGAACTTGCTTTCTATTATGGTAAGGAGCGAGATTTATGTGTTCAACGTGATCAGTATAATTGTCAGCATATCCAACAAATCATGCATTATAGTTATCATCATAGTATTGCATATAAATCATTATAACGGTAAAAAGATGTTCATTACATATAAAACAATCACTCATCATAAGTGGCAGACCTTAACTTTGATTATGATGAGTGTTCGTATAATATATAATGAACATTGTTGACCAATATAATGATTTACAAGAAATACCATGATGATGACTATAATTTTGTTGGATATACTAACAGTTAATCTCGCCCATAAATCTCACCTCTTATCATAATATAACATAACTTCGTTTATGATGAGTGATGATTTGATATAAGATGACCATTGTTGACTATTATAATGATTCACATGCAACACTATGATGATGATGATAATGCACATTTGTTGAATATGCTGACAGTTAATCTCGCTCATAAATATCGCCCCCTACCATAACAAAATGTAGATTAAATAACATAATCACCCTTATTAGTTCTAATATGTCAAATGTGATGTCATGTGGCGGTACTCATAGTCAACGGATTTCCATATCCTACGGTCGATATAAGGTCTTAATTCTGCATTATGATATGGTTCGTATTTGAGCACACCTCTACATATATATGGTAGGGATACAGTGACAACTGAATTTTTTGTGAGAAATGAGAATGGCGAATAAGCACATAAAATCAATAAACAAAAAATGTACAAATAAAAATAATTTTTTTGCTACTAGTGTGATTTGAACCTTGGTGTTGCATTCATCCAGTAAGGAGGTGTATCCACCGTAAATCTTTGTGATCAAAGAGATGAAAATGATTCTTATATATATATAAGAATCATTACAATTTGAATTTAAATCTATACTGCGAAATCGTTTCACCTGAAATGCATTACAATTTGAATTTAAATCTATATTTAATAGCATATTTCTATATAAATATAAATATAAGTTTGGATCTTAATGTTGATCCATTAGACAAAATTTTATGTGAGTTATTCCTTATGATAAGCTCCAAAAATAAGTGATTGTTTTTATATATAAAAGTAACTGAGTTAAAAATGGTTGTTTTTATGATTAAAAGTGATTGTATTAAAGTCACTATTATTTTGGATAAAAGTAATAGTATGTTTCAAATAAAAGTGACATTTCTTGTGATTAAATGTGATAGTTGCAAAAGTGATAATTGTTCATAATAAAAGTGATTGTGTTAATGAATAAAAGTTAATTTTTTATAAAAAGAGTCGATTGGATTTGGTCAAACCTCGGATTTGGTTTGGATCGGATCCGCCCACACAATGCCAAAGCACACACAAGAGTGCGACTCAACCCATTATACGATGAGCGATTTCACATAAATTACAAGTATGAAAATATTTAAACAACAAACAAGTTGCTTTTAAAATAATCTCTCTAGTTTCTATGTCTCCTTCTCTGGATAAAACTATTCTGATTTAGATTCAGAAAACAATTACTTCAAGAAAAACACGTCCATATTAGATAGATTCAAATACAAGAGCGAGGCCCTTTTAAGTTAATATTTTTGTAGAGCTAAATTATATGAGCATATATATATATATATATATGATATAACTTAGAGGTGTTTGACCAAGTTTATTAGTCAATTTATACGTCTCAACAACTTATAAAAGATGTGATATTTAAAAAGTTTATAAATTTTCAAAGTATTTAGAAAATTAAATTTATAAGTAAGAGAGATGACCGTTAATAAGACTCAAAGTGATATAATCCTAATTAGAAAGATGAAATTGGAAGAATATATATAACAAATTATAATAAAATTATTTTTATAATTAATTGTTGTTTATAAGATTAATAAAAAAATATAATTGAATTTTAACAACTTATAAATTACCTAAAAAATTATTTTATAAAACACTTCTCAAAATCTTATGAGCTTCTAAACACCTTCTTAAATACTTAGTTAAGAATTGTTTGCTTGTTGTATAAAAGCCAAGGACGATTATAGAAAAAAAAAAAAAAAAAAAAAAAAACAGCACCAATGCCACCAATGCTTCTGCATAAAATGGACAATCTAAAAACGACAAGATTTAGGTGTGCATTTATTTGATTTTATTTTTTATTCCGAATTAGTAAGCCTTTCCATTGGAGATGCTTTCCGGGAAATGACCTTTCTTCGAAAAGTTATAAAATCGTCGTACCTTTTCTTAATTAGTAGATTAAGGTCTATTCAACATTTTAGAATTTACTTGGTTCTTCTAATATTTGCATCATTATCAATTATGATATGTAAATATAGCCATGGTTCAAACATGATTACGGTGATGAATGGAATAATTAAGATATTGAACTCCGTGTGGCAATAAATGTTGTGATTCAAACTTGCGTGATCGCAATCCGTTCCACCAAAGGTTAGAATGTTCACATGAAGAACTCTCTTAAATTTGATCAACTGAGACGAACTTCCGATTACATCATGTCACAACAAGGAAATATGCGCTTTTTGCAGGCACTGGTAGGGTTCGACGAAACATGATCTTACTTTCTTCCCACATATCAAACTTGTTTCAAAAAGCTCACAATTTTTGGACATGTTCATGATATTTTTAAAATTCAGGCTATTTTTATAATTTTCAAGAAAGTTCATATTATTTTTTAGTATCTTTAAACATTGAGGCCATTTTAACTTTCACAAAAGTTCATACAATATTTTTGTATGTTTTGAAATTCAAATTATTTTTACAAATAGCCCCATTATTTTGGCTTCAAACTCCATTTAACCCTCTAAGGCTCTAATTAGGGGTGAGCAAAATACCCGAAATCCGAATATCCAAACCGAACCGAAATTTAAAATTTGGTTCGGTTTTTTTCGGATTTCGGTTCGGTTTGGTTTTGATTTTTCACAAATTTAGGTTTTTTGGTTCAGTTCGATTCGGATATACTATAAATTGAAAAAAATCGAAAAATCGAATTTATATTTAATATTATATATATTAATAATATAATAATAACTAAATATATGTATATATATATATATATTTATATATGTATATTTAATATAGCATATATATATATATTTTTACATATATATATATATATATATATACATTTTTTTGATTTTTGGATTTTCGGTTTTTCGGATAATTTTATGAAATTTTGGTTTTTACGGTTTGGATCGTTTTTCATAGTTCGGATTTCAGTTTTCCGAGTAATTCGGTTCGGTTCGGTTTTAATTTTTAAAAAAATTCGGTTTTTCGATTCGGTTCAATTAGGGCAAAAAACGAACCGAAAATCGAATACCACCCCTGACTCTAATCATGAACAGCCAATATATACAAAATTTAAGCGATAAATATTACATTAACTATGATCTACCAAATATAGCAACAAGACCAAAGTATTTGCTGAAAGCTGACCAGATCACCAGAGAGCTGCAAATAGCGTAATAATGAAAACTAAATAGAAAGAAAAAGAGGACAGAACAGAGACAAAGAAAAAAGTATCAGAAGTAATCAATACGAAAATCGCAACACTCCCCGAGATTTCACTTTCATCAAAGTTTTAAACTTTTGAGATCCCTTTTCCTCCTCATAACACGCACGAACGAATTCTTTAATCTTTATTGCTAAAAAAATAAAACAAAATCACCATTTACAAATTACTAAAATACTGGCAAATCCAAACGATTTAATCCTCTGTAAAATTTAAGCCTTATGATTGTGTGATTGATTTTCCGAGCTAGAGATTGTTGTCAATCACTTCCCTTTCTGACTATTTATAGCTTCGCGTGTGCGGGTGAGCCAACTCAACCGAGTCGCCATGGGCTGCTGCGTATCTAAAGGGCATCCTCCGCGCGCGGCGGACAAGGATCAGCAGCAGCTGCAGCTGCAGCACGGCCACCGCCGCTCCTCCTCCGTGAATGGAGCGGCCACCGGCGGATTCGCGGAGTTTTCGCTGGCGGAGCTGAAGGCCGCCACCAGCAACTTCAGCTCCGACAAAATCGTCTCCGAGAGCGGGGAGAAAGCGCCAAATGTCGTCTACGAAGGCCGCCTGCAGAACCAGCGCTGGATCGCTGTAAAGAAGTTTACCAAAATGGCGTGGCCTGATCCTAAACAGTTTGCCGTGTGTATCGTATTTTTTGTTTATTTTGATTGGTACTTAATGAAGTGGGAACTAGGTTTTAAGTCTATCAACTGTTTGATATGTCTCAATTTGTGTGTAGGAGGAAGCGAAGGAAGTCGGGAAGTTGAGGCATAAGAGGCTGGCTAATCTGATAGGTTATTGTTGCGATGGGGATGAAAGGTTGCTCGTTGCCGAATTTATGCCAAATGAGACTCTCGCTAAGCATTTATTTCACTGTAAGGTTTTGTTGTGTGAGTTTAAGTGAATTTAAATCTGTGGTTAGTTTGTCTTTGTTTGGCATTTCTCATTTTCGTGAAACTTAATGACCACCTCTTTTTGGGTGTGATCTGTAGGATATAGAGGACTTGGTAGATTGTTTGATGCTATTATGTTTAAAGCATGTTATGTTAGACTTTTTCATGTTGGGCTGGGAGATGGCTAGTGGCTAGATTGTGATGCTGTCCGTGCTCTTGGTCATTTGAACTCTTTTATTGGTGGAGTTCTAAGTGTTTTCAGGATGAATGATGGGTAGGAACTAAGGGTGCAGGCTTGGCCTTGGTTATTTGTTGCCTGTTCGAGTAAGGTAGTCCTCTTACTGCGACAATTACTGATGTGGGAAATGTGACATGAGATTCGGGTCATGCAGGAGAACGGTTTATTATGGGCATAGGAGAAATAAGGGCATGAGGTTGAGTACCTAGGCTAACCTTAATGAATCTGACAAACTTAAAGCATTCCTGAGGCCTATTGAGAAGTTTCTCCTTGCCTTTATTAATGTTGGCCATGTCCAAATTTGGAACGTGTTAAATAGTTTGTTAAGGATGGTTGTGATTCTACTGTTAGTTAGAGACAGCCATTTCTGGATCAGATGGTAACCATTTGATTTGCCAGGGAAAACAGATAACTGCTCAAGGAACTTCTTGTACTGCTAAGTCATCATAGTTTTCCTATGTCTCATAATGGTCCTTTGGAACCCGACTTTGTGGGTCATGTATATGTGTTTTTTCATTCATGCAACATGGGATTTTGAGAAAATCATATTATTGTCTTCTTATCCTTGGCCACAATATGCCTGCTACAGACCTTGCTACCTATAATGTAGTGTTTCAGTCTATATTAAATACCTTCTTCGTGTTTCTGCTTGCTGAAGGGAATACACAAGGATGGGCTTGTCTCTTCTCTGTCATTGAGCGTTTTCATATAAACCTTGAAATCAAATTTTTGATGCCCTATATTTATCTTTGAATCCTGTCATAAGTTTCTTCTCTACCATGTGCAGGGGAGAATCAAACCCCTGAGTGGGCCATGCGTTTGAGAGTTGCTCTATATATTGCTGAAGCGCTTGATTATTGCACCAGGGAAGGTCGCCCCCTGTACCATGACTTAAATGCCTACAGGGTTCTCTTTGATGAGGTTAATTATCTTAAGTTTCTGAAGCATTTTCTTATTCTATATCTAAGCTAGGGTTTATTCAATCTTGCTATATGCGTGTTTTGCATTCAGTTGGCCCTAGTTTTTCTTTTATTGAGGATATTTGTTGATGAGGTTGGTTTTGGCAGAATGGAGATCCGCGGCTTTCCTGTTTTGGATTGATGAAGAATAGCAGGGATGGTAAAAGTTATAGCACAAATCTTGCATATACACCTCCCGAATATCTAAGAAATGGTAAGTTATTTGCGTATAACATTTCCTTACATGCTTATCTGAAAGTAGATTTCTAACTCAAAGATAAACTGTCCATTAACTGCCACGTAGCTCTTTATGAAACTAACATTGTCGCCAAATATATCTTTTCGTAAACTAGACAAGTTTCAATGAGATAAAAAGCTAAAAATGCTAAATTACCCTGATGGATTCTCTGCTTGACTTTTTAAGATGAATTTATTGAAACGTATCCTAGTAATCTCCAGGTAAATCATCACGAACCAACAATATATTTAAGCTGGTATAGATGCAGTTTAAAACGACAAGGTTCATGTACAACTATAAGCAAGAGTTTAAGGTTGCTGGAAACCTATGAGTAGGCCATATTCCATCATATGGTTAGAAACCCTAAAACTCTCAAACTCAGCCTTATTTTGGTCATTACAATGACCAATAATGTGATGCTATTGTTTTAACTCAGCCAAATCAACTTTTATATGTTTTTCATTGTGGATCATCATTTTATATTTGGTGTGACAACTTAGTGCTGCACAGATTACCATCTGCCATTTCTTCCAGCTTTTGAGCAACCGTCTGAGCTTAGTTTACTTGCTTCATTAAATGTTAGCTGGGTAAAATGAGATTTTATTGGGAAACCAGTACAAAGGCTATGTGCAGCAGTTATTAACTATCAGAGCTAACTTAGGTTTTCTGATGAAGTAGAGATGATATTTCTGGAGCATAATAGCAGTCACTACAGAAATCGTGAAGTGAATTGTCTTAATATTGAGTTGGCAGAATAATTCTGAATTGATAATAGTTAACTGAGCACCTGAGCTTTTCCTGATTTGGTTGTCTTCTGTTATTACATTTTTTTCTTTATCATTTCTTTCTCTCAAGAGTATTAGCATGTGACGGGAATCTCTTGTAGGGAGGGTCACCCAGGAAAGTGTTGTTTTCAGCTTTGGAACTGCCCTTCTGGATCTTCTTAGTGGAAAGCATATTCCTCCAAGTCATGTACGTATTTGCATTTTGATATTTGTGAGTTTTGGTAACTTCTTGTTTGGAAGCTGCAGCATCTTCCCTAAGTTTACTTTAGTTTCATTTATGTACATGTATCGACTCTTTCAGGGGCTAGTTGCAGATAGCAAGTTATTCAATGTTGTGAATAGTTTGATTGTTTATTTGAAAATATATATTATTAGCTCACTTGGTTACCGAATGCTTCTATGATTCAAATTCTTCTCCACTAACCACGACAAAGCAATTTTGATGAATTTGTACAATTAAAAACAGTTATAGAAGTGCATGAATTCATTTGTCTCAAAAAGAATATATCACTTATTCATTATAACATATTTTTCTATCTCCCTATTATAACAACGTCCTTTCGAACCCTTTTCCAAGATGATCAGAATATATTCCCATTAAGAAGGTTCCTCAATGAATTAGTGGGTCCGGCATGTAACTTGACCCTCTCAAAATTTCGTACTCCCTCCGTCCCAATTATATAGGCTTATTGAGTTTTCACAAGGATTCAGAAAGTCATTGGAAAAGAAAATTATATGATAAACTTCCTAATATGCTCATATTTATTTCGATAATGAATTAATGCAAAAGAGTAAATCAAAGAATTAAATAGGGGTGTGTTAGTAAATGAGTTAGAAAAACATGATTATTTATTGAAACAAGCATATATATTTGGGACATCCAAAAAAGGAAAACAACCCTATATAATTGGGACAGAGGTATTAAGTTTTAATGACCTCAGTTACAGTCCTTTTTTTCTTTTCCATATAATTTCTGTCTTGTTTCCTTATTAGTTTTGTTTTCCGACACCGGAGTAAGACTGTAATTGGTTTTGTTTGCCGTGGCTTACAATTTGTCACTAGTTTTTCTTGCATTATATGTTTAATGACTTATTCATTGCATTATTCGCTCAAGCGCACTATATGTTGATTGGCATTTCACTTGACTTGCTTATTCTGGTTTGGCAAATTTTTGTATTTCAGGTTATTTTGTCACTGTCATGGTTGTCGTGTACACGTGTGCCCTGCTTAAATTGTTTTGTAGTGATAGTGTTGGTACTGAATTATATAGTGACTGTATATCTTATAAATATGTTTCTACATTTCAGGCACTTGATATGATACGGGGAAAGAATATTCTTCTCCTAATGGATTCCCATTTAGAGGGGAATTTTTCAACTGAAGAGGCCACTGTTGTTTTTGATCTTGCTTCGCAGTGTTTGCAGTATGAGCCAAGGGAGAGGCCAAAGACAAAAGATCTTGTTTCTACACTTGCCCCTTTGCAAAATAAGAATGATGCAAGTTCTAATAATATCCTTGGCTTTTAAAAGATTCGTATTTATGCCTGTTTAACCCACAGGATATTACAACATACAATTATGATCTGTCTGTACTGTATTTTGATGCATACCATAAGCTGTGGTTCGATATTATATTCCTACCATTTTGTTCTTTCACATTCTTTTTTCCGAATGCCACTTGATTTGTCTTATATGCATTTTTTGGCATGTTGCTTTCAAGTGATCTTATTTTGTTCTAAATGTTTAACACAGGAAATAATTTATCTCTCTTATTACTTTCTGAGCATTGTGAACATGAAATTCCTACTTGTATAAGTGGCTTATTTTTACTACAGTAATTATGTGATGTTATTGAGTATATTGTTGGTGAAACATTCATCTCATGATACATGGCCAGCTGAACTTTTGTAAAAACTGCTATTGGACAAATAATCCATTGTAGGTTCCATCTTATGTGATGTTGGGAATTCCAAAGCGTGAAGAAACACCATCTCCACCACCTCATCCACTCTCTCCAGTGGGTGATGCCTGTTCCCGTATGGATCTCACTGCTATTCATCAGTTTTTGGTGATGCAGCATTACAAGGATGACGAAGGAACCAATGAGGTAAACTGTGCTAGCTAAACCACTATATGAATTCTATTTTGATTTCAATCTCTATTCTAAGGTGCATGTGTGAATGCCAAATAGTTGTCTTTCCAAGAATGGACTCAACAAATGAGAGATATGTTGGATGCTAGGAAAAGAGGGGACTTGGCATTCCGCGACAAAGATTTCAAAACTGCTATTGATTGCTATTCTCAGGTAATTTTAGTCAAGTTCATGATATCAGTTGAGTCTAGCTAACATTTACCAGCAAAGCTTTTCTTTTTCATGTTTTTGCTCCATAAATTCATAATTAGTCCATCGTACCCTCCATCCTTGTCAAGTTTGATGCAAAATGTTTATCACACATCTTAGATTCTGTTTGACATGGCTGGATGACTGCTCTCTGTAGGTTAATTGGCCTGTCACAGGGAAGAAAATAACATACACTATGTATATAACTGGGGGTAGGGATAAAGAATTAATGGGTGCCGTAGCAGTTTATCATTAACCGAGTCTTTTCTTATTTGGTTTGCCCGGTGGACACATATACTGGGTGTTTATATTTGCAGTTCATTGATGTGGGCACGATGATTTCACCAACCGTTCATGCACGAAGAAGTCTTTGTTATCTCATGTGTGATCAGCCAGATGCTGCCCTTCGGGATGCAATGCAAGCTCAATGTATCTACCCGGATTGGTCAACGGCATTTTACATGCAGGCTGTGGCCCTTGCCAAGCTTGACATGCACAAGGACGCAGCTGACATGTTGAATGAGGCTGCCATGCTCGAAGAAAAGAAGCAACGAGGTGGGAAGGGATCATGATGACCCGTCGATAGACTATAATCATGGCATGACTGCTGTAATCACATAATTGCACAGTTTGTATCGTTTGGTTTGTGATTGTGATTGTGATTGTTGTTCAGAGAGATGTACAATATTGAGAGGGAGGGAAGATGCATTCGCTTGAGTAGATGTTCTTGCTTATTTTTTGTATAACTCATATGTTGAATAATATTTATCAATGTTTAAAATTGGTGTCTTTCCTAGACATACTAGTACAAGTTTTGGCTACTTTAGTACGGAATCAGGCAATATATAGTTGGCCTTTAGCAGAATGCAGCAAAATTTCATATCTTCTTGTCAGTTTAAAGAGAAGATCGATAGTCAAGATCAAGAATTAGAAGAGCAGCTTCTTCAACCACAACTCTACAGCATTCCCAGCCAATGACTTGTCTCGGTTGAAGAAAACAAAAAAATGCGAAAAAGAATGCGGTGAACGTGGATCGAACACGTGACCTTCAGATCTTCAGTCTGACGCTCTCCCAACTGAGCTATCCCCGCTTGGGTTTTATAAAGAAACAATTTATGTAATCAAGATAGTTTATCAAATTAAATTAAATAATATTTGACCGAGTTAAATTGACACTCCATAGTTATTTGCAAATTTTAGTTATGTCCAAAGAAATATTAGTCAATTTTGTAAAGCATATAATTATTTATTTGACCAATTAATTAGTTAATTGTTCAAATTAAATTGGTGGTGTAAATCATAGGTAGGAAGAGATATTACACATACCTATTTATGTAGGTTTTTGTCAAGATGGAGTTTGATTAGAAAATAATGTGACATATAGATGTGGGGTAAATAAGAAGGAAGGAGATTTAGAGAAAATAGGAATTGAGAGATTATATGGTGCTACATAAGAGAGAGATTAATTGGATAAATTTTCCTATTTTTTATTTTTTATAAAAAGTATAAGTATTTGTTTGGCCAAATAATTAATTGATTGATCAAATTAAATTACTGGTGCAAAACATATTGCACATACCTATTTATATAGGTTTTAGTTAGGGTGGAGTTTGTTTAGAAAATAATATGAGATGGAAATGGGAGGATTATGAGAATGAAAGAGATTTGATGAAAATAGAAATAATAGACTATATGATGCCAAATAGGATAGAGATAAACTTGTGAGAAAATCTAAAAAAGTAAATTCAAGTATGTTGAGACCAATTTAAAATTCACGTGAAAATTCAGAAAAAAATAAAGTTCTTGTATTCACGAGCAAATTTTAAATCTCATGAAAAGAATTGCATTACCATCGGCCTTTATCCGCCGGTGTTACCAGCGGTCAGCTAATCCGCCGGTAATGTTCGAGCTAGTTTGGCGCGAAACACACGACGCCAATATTCATCGGAAATCGGACGGTAAACCGCTGGAGTTTTTAGCAACGGATTGTCCGTCGTTAATCCGTCGGTGATTTGTGATAGAAGAAAATCGACCGGTAAATCGCGTGTTTTTTGTAGTGCGTATCTCGTCTTGCAGATGGAGGTTAATCTCAACTCGACTTATAGAGTTTGTTTTATTTATTCCGTTTAAAGCTATTATTGTAATTTCTTATTACCATTTTCTCTTTTAGTTCCAAATTATAATACAAAGTAAGAGTTATCTTATATCTATATTCTAACGGGAACTATATTAGACATAGAATTATTGGTTGCCAAAGCAGTCTCCAATTTATTCAGGCGTATGGCTGAAACAGCAGGCTCGAAATCCGCTCATGTAACTGAGAGTGGTTACCATCTCCGTCGAGATACATAAACTGCGCCGCTCTTCCAATATTAACTGCAGCCGCAACAAAATGATCATTAACTGCATAGCTGGCCGTGTTCATCTCCTTCCATGCCTCCCGGATCATAAATCTCACGTGTTCTTCCGCCTCTTCCTCGGTAGCATTTCGTTCCTTCATGTAGCATTGGATTGACTTTGCCACGTCGCCTCTCTTCAGCTCAAACTAAATTGAACAAAGATCAATCAAAGTTACAAACTTCTATATATACATATATGAACTAAAGATGTGTGATATTTTTTCTGTAATTACCGGTAATGTTCCCAGATCATCAGGAAGCCGTACAAGGATTCCCGACAGGCGAATTATGTCTTCGTATTTGTACAAGCTCTCCATGACTGGTTTGTCTTTGGAGGTAGCTAATAGAGAATAGAGTTGGGATATTACTGTAGGAGCCCCTATTGAAATACTGGAGTTCTTGAGGTATTCTTCCATGTTTGGTGTATATCTACTCTGGTACCACTTTGCCTCTTGTAAATATGCTTCAACCAAATCTACCCACTGCAAACAATTCAGATGTATATAGTTCTATACTTTTGAAGGAGACAAAGTGGAAAATAAGAAGGTAATCACTTACCGATTTCTGTAGATATGCGATACTGATGGAACCCTGTTCTTTAAGAATATCGTGTGCCAGTTCAGAAACAAAGTTGTAGATCACCAAATAAAACATTTGCAAGTAGTAAGGAAGTCGGTTGATTGATTCAATATCCCACCTGATATATAATTTCAATCAATCAACATGTTGATATTAGATGTATGACATTTTGCAGAATATTGTACAAACCTTCGTATCGCGTCTGTGAACAATTCAAGCTCGTCTGGTGTACCGTAGATATCATAAACATCGTCTAAAGCTGTTATTAGTGTAACAATCTTGGCAGCCGTTTTTCTCTGATATCCATGTTGATGAGATTCAAAGAGTGCAATTGCCCAGAAGTAGCTTTCCACCAGCCTATCCCTCACAAACGGGAGTTTCTCAGCCAGGCATGAGTTCTTCCACCACCTACAACATACATTCAAAATGAAATTTCTTTCTTTTTTCCTTTTTTTTTGGGTGAACAAATGTTAAAAGAAATATTATTTTCCTGGTTTACCTTGAGATATCTTTCAGTTCTTCTGCTTGTGTTGCTTGCACTATGTTGAAATGTAGTTTTGCAAGCTCAAAAATGACTGGATGCATGTCGGGTCTCCTTGCATAAGCATCTAAGAACCATCTTCCCTCTAGATTTTGTATTCTCCAATGAAGCGGGATATCCAAAGAATGGCGAATCCACGATGATAAATTATCATCAATTTCATCACCACCTTCATCAATTTTTTTCTGCAGACTTTTTGTTGCGAATTTTCTTCCAAGCTCCAATGTATCTTCGCCTTCTCTCAAAAGGAAAGATGCTTCATAAAGTTGTAACATTCCTTTTGTATCCTGAGTAAGGCTTTCCTTGAAGTCACTACCCATCTCGTTCTTGAAACAATCAAATACTTCTGCAATTAAGACAAAAGATTGGATTTAGATTTATTAGTTTTGTTTCGTTTTTCTTGGTTGTTAAAATTGTCATGGGAAAAGAAGGAATACACTTAAAGAAGTAAAATATGAAAAACATGTAATAGCACACCTTGGAGAACATCGAAACCATGTTGTCTGAGAATTCTGAATCCAAGAGCTGTGAAATACAAATCCTTTTCATCCGCTTCATTATTGTGAAAACGTGTGTGCTCATTATATATAAAACCTAAAATCTCCTTAATCTCATCCTGAAAGAAATAAGATAGTCCAAGATATTTCAAGTCATCAATCAACTCCAACTGCTGAACAGGCTCCAGTTCTTCCTTTAGCAACATCTTCACTTGCACAATCAGCTCAGCTTCCCTGTTCAAGTGTCTGTCCTCCTATGCAAATACATGTATATTGTATCAGCGATGAAAGAATATTAGTTGCTACTGAAGTACATATATTTAGAAACGACGAATGATACCTTATACAGAGTGCTGAGAGACTGAATGTAACTGAAATCCCAAAGGGAAGGCTCGTAGTTTCCAGAGCGTCGGATTGGATGAGCTTCTTGTAGTTGTAAAGAGCAAGAAGCCCGGAGGCGTGCGGCGGGCGCAGTGTGAGAGACACACCACGCCTTTGAAGGTCTCATCTCCAAGTTGGAGAGACAATTGACTGGCTTGCTAAGGATCGCTACATGCATGCTAATGGTAGACATTTTTTGATGATCAGCTGTAAACTTTTTCCCTCTTGTTTCTTGTTTTTGGTTTCTCTTTCAAATATATATAGGTCGCAATGTGTAGTTTGACGTGCTGAATGCTTGGGTGTAATTTATCCATAAATGTGGAAATGGTGTGTATAAAAATAATCTAATTTAAACAGGAAAAGGTCAATTAACTTGCTCTAATTGCATAGGTGGTGCTTATTGAAATAAAATATGTTGTCCACTAGTTTCATCCCTATGCACAAGTGAAATTAAAAAACCCTAATGATTGATACATCATGTTACGAATAATGGAGCAGATGGAGTCTTGCCAACTATGAATATTATTTATATAGATTCTTGATTATTAATATTACCTCCCTTGAGTCAAAGCAAGGGACATATTATTTGAATTAGGCTGGTGGTTTGGCATCTTCATACAACGTTTAATATGCAAAATAAGCACACATGTTGCTCGAGTTATTCGATGATTTTAATAATTGGAGAAGCGTAGACTCATGGACTGAAAAATATGAGCAAGTTATTTCCTATTTTTCAGCTTTAAACAACGGTTTGCAGCAGTTGTAGGAGTGTTATCCAATTGGGAAGTGGATCAAACTGCCAAAAATAAATAAATTAATGGGTAAATACAATTTTTTAGTCCAAAATCAGAAACATGAAAACCATTTCCATGGGGGGAATGAAAATGAGCAAGCGATATTAATTTTGGGATTAAGACACCTTTTCGTTTTTGGAATGTTTCCGGTTTAGAACTTATGATGTTTAATTAATTTTGTCCGAATTCTGTATTTTTCACAAATTTAAAATTTGATCGCAAAAATAATGAACTTTGTTATTGCTGTCGACTTTCAACGTTACCCCAAATCGAAACTGACGTGGCAAAATTAAAGCCTAAGGGCTCGTTTGTTTGTCAGGAAAGTAATGTTGTTGGGGAATATAATTCCTGGGAATATGATTCCTAAGAATATAATTCCTGATAGATTACTTATCATGTGTTTGGAAATATCAAGGAAAATTATTAAGATTATGAACTTATATTGTTAATTAAATTTAATTAACTAATAGACTTAATAATTAAAGTATGATT
>JAYDZE010263287.1:0-19527 GCA_034509125.1 Monilaria moniliformis
TTATCGTGTCCTTATCGGGTCGACCTGATAATGACACGAACCCAATAAGACTTGACACTAACCCATTAATTTCGTGCATGTTAATGGCGTGTTTTCGTGTCGTGTCAAAAATTGACAGCCCAAAAAGGAATAAAAGATTAATTTGGTGGAATGAAGTTAGTAATAAATTAATTAAATTGTAGTGTTAGACTAGTTAATTAATGCAAATGCATGGGTTTAATTGTGAATAAGTTGTAGGTTAAATGGCTGATCATTATACGAGGGAGCTTATAAGGGAGCAAGAGGAAATCATCGCGGTGCCTGATACAGGTTCTTTCTATTATTAATTTTACGATATGCCGCAGTTATAAGTTATTTCTTATTATTGAGACTACAAAAAAAATTCGTTGCTTAGCGAGCACAAAATTGCTCACTAAATAATAAAAGTCGTCGGTAAATTACAAATTACTGAGCACTTTCCAAGTACCACATATGCTTGATATTAAGTTCGTCGCAAATTACCGAGCACCATTTGCTCGGAAATAATAACAATTACTGAGTACATACTGGTTCTCGAAAACCTTTACAAACAAGCTCAGCCGACTAACCACATGCTAATTTTTCGAGCATACAAGACACTCGGTAACTCGGAGATCTACCGAGGACAGATGGTGCTCGCTAAAAGAAACAATTCCGAGCACTGGCTGGTGGTTGGAAATAGTTACGGCCACACACAAACAAGCAACAATAGGCTATATACCGAGCACCTAGGTGCTTGGTAATTTTGACAATTACCGAGCACAACAGTGCTCGGTAAGGTTAAGGCTCAGTTAGTTTGTATTCGGTATTCAATGTCTGTTTTGTTTTCCGTCCATGCTTTAAATACAAAGTTTGTGACTCCTGCAAACAATACGGACACGTACGATGCCCATATGTAATCCAATCCAATAACATCGAGTATGCGGGAAGTCACTAATAGTCCACATCAACGCTGTGCAAAGTTGGAAGTTTTGTTTTCTTGAGATATCATAAGCTGGAATTCCTTCGCCCATAAATGGATGAGCTCTGTAATCAGGGGATATAGAAACACGTCGATTTTCTGTTTTGGATTCTTCAGACCGGACACAATCACAACGAGAAATATGTACGGGTCTTTCATGCACATCCATGGCGGCAAATTGAAAGAAGTTAAAATCACTGGCCATAACGAGTACTGCATACCCGTCTGACCAAATGGCTGAAATCCATCTGTGCTAAGTGTCAACCTGACATTTTTCGACTCAAAAGCAAAGAATGGATGAGTATTGTCGAAGGTTTTCCAGGCTACAGAATCTGACGGATGAGACACCTGTCCAGGTGTCGTGTTGTGCTCTGCATGCCATCTCATGGATTCAGCTGTAACTTCAGATGCATACAATTGTTTCAATCTCGGACCGAGTGAAAAATAATACATCTGCTTGCGTGCAGTTCCATTATATTTGAATCTGTCTTCCCCACAAAGATTGTATTCTATTATGTTCTCGTGCTCTCTCCAGTAGATCATGCATCCATTTTTACAACAATGTGTCTTGAGAACGAGCAATATCTAAAGTCTGCATATGTTTCTTGCAAGTATATAAGCTGTCAGGCATGTGATTCGGTTTTGGCAGACGCTCCTTCAGGAGTTGACACAAATCGTCAAATAATCGCTGAGACATGCGATGTTCGGACTTCATAGTCATCAAGCGAGCATTTATTGCCAACTGAGCAAGGTTTAAAATTGCGTTTTCGTGACTCGAGGCGGAGTGCCCCGATGCGCGAGGCGGTGCCTCAAGGCGTAAAAACGTAATGCATTTGAATATATAGCAAATCGTAAAGTACAATAAATATTAAATAAGAAAGATTGAAAAAAAAAACGATAAATTCAAATCCATGTACAACCACCTTTATGCAAGTCTCCAACTTCGTATCTATAATTTGTAATTCCAGCAAGGCAGCAACTTTGTTCTCTTCTAATAAAAAACTTCTAATAAAAAAGAGTGTCCTGCTCTTGGGAAAAGGATGTGACAGGCAGACTTGCAGGGCAGACTTGCTGGCGACAGACTTGCAGGGCAGAAAAAAGTGGCAGACTGCAAGGCAGAGTGCACCGCAGAAGTTCCTGCATAAAATAATACACAGCATTATGTGCGGTTATGTGCGGCTGGCAGGCATTAAATAGTACTTCTTTAGGGTTTTTTCTAACACGCCTCCTTCCTATGTCCTATATCTACACGCCTCCTTCCTTAAATAACAAAGCGCACGCCTCAAAGCGCTTGAAACAAAGCGTACGCCCTCGGAAAAAAAACGTCCGCCTCCTCCAACCCCCTCAGTGCGCACGCCTCGACACGTCCAGAGCCGCAAAGCGTGCGCCTCTGGCGCCTTTTTAAACACTGCAACTGAGAATAATCACAACTCTCCAACATATCACTTTGAGATGCTTTTAATATGTTGTAAAACTATTGCGACTCGTTATTTGGAGGTTCTGGCATAGATGTAGGCAGAACGTATTGTTCAGGATACTGCGAGTGAAAATTATAATGATCATGATCAACTGGTCATGCCCACACATCGTACACCATATGCTGGTATGGATTTGATGGTGGATCAAAATGCATCGATCTACCATGTCCTGAACTTGATGAGGCCCTCGCTTCGTAATGAAATCTCCAATCATAGTAATTTCGGGTGAACCCCTTCATCACGAGGTGTTTCTTGACCGTGTCCGTAGGCATAAATCTATTAGTATCACAACATGTGCATGAACATCTAATTTTCGAACCATTCATTTTAGAGGGATGTTACACATCAAAATTTATAAATGTATCTAACCCATCAATAAATTCTAATTATATTCTCATGTGAGAAATTTTCTTATATACATCCACTCTATTTTCAGTATTATATATATTTCACTACCTTATCATACGAAAACAAAATAATTTAAATTTTTTATTGTTGTCTCTATGCAACATAAATTATTGTATTTATGAAAGCAACATAAATTCTCTAATAGTTACATTATTGTTACAAAAAAATATAATAACGATAATTAAATATATTGAACTTGTAAAAGTTATTTTAATTTGTGCTACCTAGTAAATTTGGTTATGTGGTGATTTGTTATGAATCAATTTCTGATATTCGATATTGATTTTTTAATTTATTTATAATTGGAAATGAAGATAAAAAATATCCTTTCAAAGAAAATAACCACTAATAAACTTTAACACAATAAATTAACAAAATATATTTATTCAATACTTAAACATTTTATTTAACTCTTATGATGATATCAACAAATGTTATTTCACAAATCTATCGACAACCTATGTTTTAGTCTCTAATTCTTAAAATTCAATCAATTAAAGAACAAATAGTAACTACAATAAATAAAAACGTACTAACCTGCGTAATCTGCAAAAGGTAATCAAAATATTTGATAATAAATTCATTCGCGGCGTAAATTCGTACGAACTTTAAGCATATAATTGGATTAAAGGGAGAAAACACGGAGCTATACATATTTATAATAAATTTGTGATGCGAAGATATACATGAGAGAGATAGTGTTTGATACCAACTATGTAATTTACCGAGCACCGTGGCACTCGGTAATTTTCCACATCAACAATTCCGAGCACAAGGGTGCTCGGAAACAATTTGTGTCAATTTTATCGAGCACCAGCAGTACTCGCAACTATTACTGAATACATATGCACTCGGTAATTAACTAATTTAATTTTTTCCATAAAATAAAATTTTACCGAGTGCGCGGGTGCTCGGTAATACCACACAAAATTTTCTGGGTAATTCTTCGTACGAGCAATGGTAGGTGTGCTCGTACAGTGCTCGGAAGATGTGAAAATTTCAGCCGATTATAGTGCTCGGAAACATACCGAGCACCAAGGAGCTCGGTAAGACCCACTATTTTGTACAGCTACCAACTCATTCTCGGGTGCTCGCTAAGTACTCGTAAATTATGAGTTGTGCTCGGAGTTCACTCCGAAGGTGCTCGATAATTAGCGACTAATTTTACTGCTCGCTACATTGTGATCGGTAAAACCTGTTTTTTTGTACTGTAATTTCACCCAAATGAATATACACCCGTCGTAAATGCACTCAATAAGTTGTTATTTTTTTCTAAATTTTCCAGTTCATAAATCTTTTAAATGGATAATTATCCAATTTCTGTGAAGAGCATAACTAAAATTGATTTATATTATAACATAATGGTGACGGGAATATACAAACATATATTTTCTAAGAGTATCCACAACAGCGGCCGAGACTTACCATTTCCCTTACATTATTCATGGGCCCCACAACAGCTTTTCCCTTAAAATTTTACTCTCTGAAACAGTGGCCGAGCCTTAACTTTTCCTTACACTATTCATCTCTTATTTTTTAAATTATTTCATAATTCATATAATTTCCAATATCAAAATTTGTATTTGATTTCATTTCACAAAATTAATAATATTACGAAAATTGGATATTAAATTTTAGAAATTCAAAAAATACATTAATTAAAATCCTAATATTACATTACGAAAAATATAAAAAATACATAATTAAATTCATAAATTACATTATTAAAAGCAGTAAAACTACATAAATAAAAATCCTAAATGAATCCTAATTTTTCCTTCAAATTTTCAAGGAGGCGGTAGTGCTTCTGGAGTTGATCCACCGACATTTTAGACGTGTCGAAGGAGTTGGCTTCGAAGAACAATTTGAGCAGGGTGGCTTGGGTGGTGTCATTTATTAAGGATCGGATCTTGCCGATCTTATCTGTCGCTGCTGTGGTCGTTGAGGATGTAGCCTTACCCTTTCCCTTCCGTTTTGCCGTCTTCTGGCTAATGGGGCGACTCCTACTCGGCTCCTCGGAAGCGGTATCTCCGCTCGTATTGAATTGCCCGTCCGCCGTGTGCTTTGTACGCGACCGACCCGCTGCCCGCCCATTTTTCGCAGAAGCGAACCTTTTCCCACGTCTTCACATACTTGAACGGTTTGTTGCTCTCATTCGCGTATGTGGAAAGGGCATCCCTCAACCAGTCGGTCTCACTTGAGCTGCTCTTTCTCTCCCTTTCGATACTGTTGTAAATTGCGCAGAATTTGGCGAGCTCGGGGTTCACTCTGTCGTAGTGGCCTCGAACCATACGAGCAGTGCGCTCGGCCGCGCCTTTAGGCCGTATCTCGTTGTATTTCTTCGCCACCTTTGCCCAGAAAGACGACCCCTTCTGTTGGTTGCTGAGGACCGCGTCTTCGCTTACGTCAACGTATATTTTGAATATACGCATGCAGAGTATGGAATTCAGGCTTCTTGCCTCGACTTCTCCGCCTCATCGGATAAGTTGATGGCGTCGAGATGTGGGGATGACGAGCCGAGACAAGGAGAGTCGTAAGCCGAATTGGACGCGTTGAAAGTATTTGGGTCGTATCCAAAAGCGGTTGGATCGATCCCTTGCGACAACAAGTGCTCGATAAGTGCTTGATGATTGGGACATGATAATGAAGAAGAATGAAGAAGAAAGAGATGAATTTTGTGTGGAAAAATGATTAAGAGGATGTATGTATTTATAGAAGAAAAAAAGTAAAAAAAAAAAAAAAAAACAAAGAGCCGTTGGGGCCAAGCCCAATCGCACGCCTGGCGCGTGTCACGCACGCGCGGCGAGATTGAACGCGGCCCGCGCGTTGACGACACGGGCGCATGGGGGTGGGGCGCGGGCAGGGAGCCATTGCAAGGGCTCGAGCCAGCGGCTCCCTGCCCTGCAACGGCAGGCGGCCAAGGGCATATACGGGCGGCTCAAGCTTTGAGCCTCCGTTACTACTGCTCTTAGAATACATGTATATACGAATATATATAGATTGAGTTGAAAACTTGAAAAGTTAACAATAATTCTAATCATACAAAAAAAAAATTACACAAAGAGGTTTTATACAGATTGGTACTGTACCAATCTTGCATAGCAAGATTAGATTGTGTGTGTATGTCTCTATATATGTACATGAATTCTAAAAGTCATTTCACAATGTCTATTTGTTTTAATTTCTTCTCACATGAGATTGGCTTCTATTGAAAGGGACGATGTTGTATTTCGATTTTAATATGTTGGACGGAAAGGGATTGCAGAACTGTAAATTAATAGTTGTATATGCTGGTTTGGAGAAAGGTAATATAAAGAGGTTAAAGAGCAGCTAAATTATCTGAAAACCAAGGATACAAGGATCCCTAAAGTCGAACATCTTAGTGGAAGCAAAAATCTCTTGGACATCCCGGAGGTGATTAGATTAATTCTCAACTCTTGTTTGAACAAAATTGTGTATTATGATATATTTCTTGATCTTGTTTTACTTGCTTGGTTTCTTGTAGGAATTGAGTGAAACTCCAACTATTGAGGTGAGTGGTCACCATGGAAAGGTCTATATTGAAGAGTTGAGGTTAATAGGCAAGGTTGCGACAAAGTGTACGTTCATTTTGAGATTTTTTCTTGTAGGTTTTCAATTAGTGGGACAAACAACCCCTTAGCTGGTGTTTGGATGAAATATATTGTTGATTTCCACATTTTGTTTATTGATCGAAATTGTGGCAGCTAGGTATATTTGGAAGGCATTCACGATTATTTTAGTTTGGAGGTTTTTGGGATTAACAAATAAACTTGTTGTAATAATTAATTATTAATTAAAATGGAGTATTATTTAGGTTAGTATTTTTTATTGTATTTAAAAAATAAAAAATAAAAATTACCGGCGGATTATGCGAACAAAATCCCGTAAATTCACTGTTTATTTTTTTTTGTCGTCGTTCTCATCAATCTTTTACCAGCGGGTGTGACCGTCGGTAATCCACTAGTGATGTTTATCGGCAGACAACGGCCGCCAGTAATTATTTTTCCGTCAATCACTTTAGTGATGCAGATAATCTATCGGTAATCCGCCGGTAACCACATTTACCTGCGGATTTTCTACGTTTACTGGCGCATTTGTCCGCAGGTAAAATGCATATTTTTTGTAGTGTGCGCCCACTTCCCAGTGTTCCGGACCCTCTCCCAAGTGGAGACGTACTTTAACGGCATGTCGGTAACGTGTTGTGTACTTGCATGGCAGATTTAAGAATATCCAACTTGCTTGTGCCATTTTGCCAATTCTTCTCTAAGTTGTTATAGATGTCGCAAAACTTGGAGATTATGGGCTAACTCGGTCGAAATGAGACCGAATCTTTTTCTGCGTAAGCAACGGAGCGCCCTCCGGGAGGTGTGTGTTATATGCAGCGGCAACCCTCTCTGAAAAAACTTTGGATTTTTGTTGGTTTACGACGATCGGATCTTTGATTGTGTCGACATATACCTCGAAGATCCACTTCGTTTGTTTTGAAGTGTATACCTCTTGACCGTCGCGGCCAGTCGGCTTGTCGAAGAGTTGAATATCGTCCAACTGCTAGGTGGGGAGCTCGTAAGCGTATGCCCGGCGACTGGGCGGAACCCAGCGTGTTCGGACCATAGCCCTCACAAAGGAACCAATCTCGCTATTGGTTTTGGTTGTAGTTGCCGGACATTTTGGCTCTCGAAAATTAAAATGGAATGAAGAAAATAAAGTGTGATGAAGAAGATGAAGTGTGATTAACAAGATGAAGTTGAGAGAGAAGATAGATAGAAATGATGTGAAAAATGGAATGAGGGAAGATGGATATTTATAGGGGTTGGGATGAGTAAAAAAAAGGAAAAATGGACTAGCCGTTGGATTTTTTTTTTTTTTTCTTCTGAATTTATGAATTTTATAACTAAAATTGTGTCACATTGACGCCCACAGGCTCAGCGAGTGGGCGCAATGTGTGAGCTCATTGGTGGTGGTGGGGGGCGTATGGCGGGCCGACCCGCCCTTTTTCCCTCTGTCTCGCTCACCTTATCGTGCCACTCCAACTACAACGCGTCTCGTGTTGGTCCCGTCCCGTTAGGACAGGCCATGAGATGCCTATTAGCCATTGCTATGCCTAAAAACTCATGAATTTTTATTAGGTTTAAAACGATAGGTTTGGTAAAGGAAGATACTAGCGAAGAGATTGTTGGTTAAGTTAGACGTTTCTTTTCTTAATTCCGAGAATGAAATTCAAACAGGAATTTCGAATTCGTCTGAGATCTCATCCATAAACAAGAAATGAGTTATACTTCTTGTATGGCATTAATTTAGAATCGTACAATCACCCTTAAATAATAAGAATAAATTTAAACTAAAACACAAAAACTAAAATTGAAGAAAAATTGAATATAGAAAGTGACCACGTGTTGGACACCAACGATTAAGATAAACGATTCCAAGTGGATAACACTGCCATTATACATTAAACACAAAGATTACTACATATGTTTTAAGTTAAGTTGAACTTACTATATATGCCTGACATAAATAAAAAGGTTTGATTGAGTTGATTAAGTTGCTATTCAAGTCAAGTTACTAATTTAATCAAACTTCCATGATATGAGAGCGTTTTTTTTTTCGGTGCAATCTTAATGAATGTCAAATTTCATCCCATTTTTTTTAGTGTACTAATACATAGAAATTCACAACCATAATCTTAAATAATCAGGGTTCATACTTATCCATCGGGGCAATCAGATTCGAAAAAAATTATGAATTTTTTTAATTAATATATTAATTTTGATAATTGTATATTTGTCACAAAGAAATATATCAATAAATGAATGTCATTTCAACTCAAAACTAATATATACCTTTTAGAGAAGTAAGAAAATATATTTTTCTTAATAGATTATCATTATTATTTTTATTTTTAAATCTAAATATTTTATATTAAATGTTATATTAAAATATAGAAAAGTGAAATGATTAATATAACTTTAGAATATTGAATCGAAATGCATTTTTCACATACATTTGAAAAAAATCTTATTATACTAACTTTCAAAAGTTGGAAAATCAATAAATAATAAAGTTTGAAAACTAAATAACGAAAACTTGCTAATTTTTGGGTCGATGCTATGGGTTCGGGCAATCTTCGGACCAACCTTATTGAGATGTAGGCTATTTGATTTAGGGTTATTCGGGTTGAAATTTTTTTCAGATTGAGATTTTTTAACTCTAATCATGTCAGTTTGTCGGATTAATCGGGTCAACCCACAGATTTCGGGCTAAATTGACATCCATAATTTAGATCATTCTCTTTTACTATTTGATGATTAATTATTTTAATATATACTATTAAAGTTGTGGCCTGTGGATCCGTTGTCGTTGAATTATGTTTGTTGATTGTATAATGTGGCATTTAGATATAATTTAATTGATAAAATATTTTTCCATTAATTAATAGATTAGAAATTTGAAGTAGTTCATATGCGTACATGAATTGTAATTTTTAAAAAAAAATAAGTATAAATTGCCACATTCGCGAGGTAAAATAAAATAAAATTGGCACTGAGATAGCAAGAAGGACAAATTTGTGCGCCCTGAATGCTAATAAGAGTTACAATATGTTTGAACAGTTTTACATATCATTAAATAAAATTCTAGGGTAAATACTTTATCTTTTAATAGAAAACTGTAGATACTAATATGAACTATTTAAATTAATATGCTACTTGCTACTAAAATATCTTCTTTTCTTTCCACGAAATTAATTTTTTATATCTTTTCAGATGTCTCAAAAATTTAGTCCAATTTTTTAATTAGAATTGTATTCAAGCATTCTTTTATTAAAATGATATTATCCAATAATTGTGAAAATAATATATGGAGCAGTAAATAAAGAAAATAGAATACTTTTATATAAATTATATTTTTCAAAGAATATTAAAAATATTTTCTTAATCTATGTGAAAAAAATGAACCAATTTTGTAAGACGGATGGGACATACAATTTTATTTATTTTGGAAAAATTAATTGATAGTTGAACTCCATACTTCATTTTAAATAAGAGCGACGTCATATTACAAATCGTGAAAGTCATAGCTCAGAGCATTATTAGCGCTGCCGTAAAATTCATCCAAAACGAGGCCGCCGTTGAGTGGCGGCGTTGGTGGCAGCTCGCGGTGGTCGGCTTCCGAGATTTCAAGGGGGTGCGGCGCAACGCCCGACTGCGGCGGCTGCAGCGCAGCCGGCGTCGGCCCGCCGGAAACTGGCTTTTCTAAAAACAAATTAAATTGGCTGAATTTATATTTGTGATGCAGTAGGGAGAAATGAAATCTATGATTGATTGCTCTATTTTCTCTTACTGAAGGATTTTTTTTTTCCAGTTGTTCGTTACAATATGAGTGATAGGATATGGGCCCTAGCTAAAAGGCCCAACACGAGTGGGCCTTGGAATGAAGCTCGGCCCACCAGAAGCTCGGCTCGGCCCCCAAGGAGTCTAGAAGCTCAGATCCACTTTTAAACCGTCCACTTGCACCTGCCAGCTCGGCTCAGTTCCCGAGAAAAGCCCACTCTCAACCCGGCTCGGCCCCCCAGTAAAGCCCACCTCCAAACCCATGTAAAAAATCTATAAATAGGAGCTAGAGGCAGCATTTATGACATTCGGACAGACAGTTGTAATACACGAAAGTCATTAATATACACTTACGCTTTGAGCCGTGGACGTAGACTTAATTAACGGTCGAACCACGTAAATCCTCGTGTTATTACCTCTAAACACAGTTCGCAATTACTGTTAATTAACCTCCGAAAAACCAGATCGATCATTTATCAATTTCATGCATGTGTTTGTCTTGATGGGAAAAATGGATATGGGGTCGGATAGAATAAGAAAGTCATGGCATGTTTGCAACTTTATGTATAGCAAACATGCTCACAAGATATAAAAATCTTCACAACTTCTATATAAATCATCTAACTTGTGAATGTGTCTTATACCGAAAATATTCGTGACAAGATCTGTGAATTACAAAAACTCAATTGACAAAAGAAAAAACAATCTTCACAACTCTTTCAAAGAGATAGGCTCTATGAACGTTGTACAGAAAGTTTTCCACACTTTCTCATCAAACAAACTAATCTTCCACTATATATGAGTGATTTGCTCTTTAACAAGGAAGTTGGTTGGAATAATTTGGGACCAAGATTGCAAAGACTCATTTAGTGTGCACCTTGCATGAGGACAACAACTTTATGAGTACCACAGCTTTTTGGACAAATATCCTCATGTTATTTTCAAATATTTTTAAATTAACTCAATGATATTACTACATATATAAATGATTATTAAAATTAATAAAATTTTATTATTAAAATAATAAAAATAAAAAACATTCTAAATGTATTAATTTTGAGCATTATTAGTGATAGTATAAATTATTTAAAAAAAAATTGTCTTCCAAATTTCAAATTGATACATAACATAACCCATCTTTCAGGGCAAACTTAACTCCTATGAGTAACTGGGAGGCGATCTGCGGAAATTGCAAAACTTATTAAATATATCAATGAATTATGTATAAATTAGTTCTGTACTTTTTCAATCGTGAATTTAAAGGAACACAAGATTATATAGATTATATCAAGAAAGCTAGTGACAAAACAAACATTTTAATTGTTCAATAACTTATCCGAAATTATTAAATTTAATAATATATTTAAGAGAAGTGCATTTACTTACGGGAGATTAAAAGCTGTGTACTGATATTAAAGTAGGAGTGATAATAGAGATGTGTCTGTTGGCTTATTATAGTTATTTTTAGTGATTTATATGCGATTAGACTAATTGCCCTATTAATTTTCTAGCTTCAACAATATTTTTTATTTAATAATTATTACAATTTCTTGGTTTCGGATAAGTACAACTTCCCCCACAATTATTTTCCCGACTAGCATCTGATCACCCTTGAATTATTGTATGGTCTAACTAGCCCCTAAACTATTAAAGATGGTAAGGTAACTACCATTTGGCTAAAAGACACTATAAATAAATCATTCGCATATTCTATTGCATTCTAGTATGACATTATCTATTTCATTCGTGGACGATTGACATATGACACTATTAAGACCGTAATGGTTTATGATTTATAATTTATATAAAAAAATATATATATACTCTGGCATTTCAGAATCTTAAATCCTGCCAATTGTCACATGTCATCCATCTATATATGTGATAAATAATATCATATAAATATACAATAGATGATCTTAAATGATAAAATAGTCGTATCATCTTTTTTTAGAGGATAAATATCTACAATAAATAAATTAAATCATACAAAATACAAGCCATTTCCAGGTATTTACAACTCCAAATACTAGAGGAGGAAACCTGAGAGGAAAAAGCCAACAATGAGGCTTGAGAAATGCGATTGCATTCCTTCCTTGAGGGAGGACTCATTTAAATTTTGTGAGTAAAATTCTCCGTTTGAAAAAATCTCATAAAAAAAGATGCATCACATCTACTGATATGCACGATCTCATCCTATATGGACTCCAATCCATGAAATAATAACTATAAATGCACATTTACTGCCTGCACATGATTTTAGTTGGCTACCTACCACTCTTATTGCCCGCCCTCCAACTCAAGTCGAAGGCAATATTCAGTTTTTTTTTTTTTTTAGTTTAGTGGTATTTCTCAATTTGTAAAAATAAGAGATTAGAGTGCGAATGACAATCTTTTATTCTCAACTTAAAAATAAATAAATACAAATAAAGGAAGAAAAAATTTGTAGTTTATCAGCCGCAGGAGATGTTGAAGCCTCTAGATTGGTTAAATATTTAATTTTCATATATGCATAAAGCTGATTAACTGTAATAGTGTGAAAAGGGTCAGAAAGCCAGTAACTGCCAGCAGCGACTCATCATCTAACTCACTGAATTACATTTACATGCAGAATTTAAGAAGAATAATGAATATTTGTATAGTTTTAGTGTCACTTATCTCTTAGATGTAGCAGTAATTTATGTTACAATAAAGCTGAGCGACCACATTGTGGCCACCCACACAAAAATATAATAGTTAATGTATTCGAAAAAATAATAATATATTAATATTTATTTACATAATAGTCATTTTTCCATCAGTTTTAGAGAAATATTATAAATTTAATTTAATTAGGTGAACCAATTTTAACTGAATCGGTCTAATATCTTAAAAAAAAAAAATCGCATGTGGGCAACTGTAATGTGACTGTTTAGCATCACTCTTTATATTACGCCGAAATTCCACGTGCATGTCCATTTCAATAATGCGTGGTAGTTGGAGTGGCACCTCTATTATTTCTGAGTAATTAAATGGATGCCCTTCAACAACGGTTGTTGCATGCATTCTGCAGCTGGCAGTTGTTGAGTCGCATAAATATTTTCTGCAACATAACGCCATTTCAAATTATTACTAACGAACTCAAATTTGAAAAAAGAACGAAGTATTGATTGGAGTGGAGAAAAACACTTATAAGGTAGTATGTAGTACCACATATGTTGATTTTATTTATCCAATTGTTGCGATTTTATTTTTTTTTGCGTTTTTAAGCTTTAAACGAATTTTCAATGGTAAGAAGGAAAACATGCATAAGCCACGAAAGTGGTAGGTTATTTATTTTTACGATCATATCTTTGTCAGAATTAAAAAAAAAGAACCAAGCTCCACAATTCAATCTATAACATCCAAATAAACACAGTATATAACTGGGCCAAATTAAATATTATATATTACTTAATTAAAACTTGGGTATTATGGGATATCATCCCATTGGAGAGACCACAATATTTAAAGCCTCAACTACTTGCTTTTTTAAAGAATGAACCATGATCGCTTACTAATTTATAGGCGAGACCGAAAGTTAACATTTTTAAATAAAATAAAAAACTATTAAGCAATTTCCAGCGATAACCTTCTAAATTTAACGGGCTATTCGTCTCAGTCTCTGCGACTCTCGACCTGAATTAACGTCCTCAGTTTTGACTGTTTAACATGAGAAAGAAAAAAAGGTTGGGAGAAAGAAAAGAAATTGAAATTATAAAGCTTTTGGTCCTTAAATTTTACTTATTCAAACTCATTTTTTTATACAAAATAACTTTTAAAGGATGGTCAAATCATGCATTTGACAATATGTTGGCCCAATTAGTAGTCATACAAGTTCATTTTCTTGTGAAAAACAAAATTTATCTAGTTGGAAAATATAATTATAACCAGTGTTCTTTACAAATATCAAAACGAGTATATGATACATCCTCCAAATAATTGTTCATAACTGGCTCTTTTCAATTGAATACTCACGAAACAAATTATCCATAGATAATTGTTTCTATAAATAATTCCCTAAACGGTAAATTGTAAATGAATATACAACTTAAATGTTTTTTTTTTTCCAGAAAAAAATGAAGATCCTCGCATGACCATGCACGTTAAATCTAAACTTTTCTTTCTTCAATTTTCCATTATATATATATATAAAGTAAATCTCTAGCAACAAATTGCATTTATGACAATAATCATGCCAAAACTTATACCCAAAAACATGGTATAAAAAGGCAAAGGCAGTAGCAAATTTTCATCAATCTCATAAATTTCTAGAAAATGAAGTCGGAAAGAGTTGCTACCATCATCTTGGCTGTTTATATTGGTCTCATTTGCATGTCTTTGCTCTCAAGCTCCGCCGGCAAGTGTGTTTATATATCCATCTTTTATTTTATTTTATTTTTTCATATATAAGTCTGAACTATTTAACTGACTTGTACTCTTTAATTTTTAATTTTTAATTTTTAATTTTTTTTATTTTCAGCTGCAGGAAGTGACAATGAAACATGGGCTCTTCAAGGGCCATGCTCAAAATATCCAAACTGCAACGATTATTGTGTTAAAATAGGATATGCAAAATATGGGGGGAAATGTGTTAGACTTGTTCCTGAAAAAAAGGATTCCCTTGTTTGTGTATGCATAGTGCGAAATTAGAACTCGTTAGTTCATTTGGAATTCAAATTTTTTACAATTATACGAAGATTTAATCTCTTTCACATCGATTTTTTTAGGCATGATTTTGATGATTTTGGAGCATAGATCTTAAACCCCTCCTAGAATATTTCCTCTCATGGTGCATTCTATATGATAAAAAATGATGGAAGACATATATTTTACTATTTTTACTCTTTTTTTACATATTGGTGTATAATTTTTCCTGAAAAAGATGGAAAAACAATTCTGGCTAGTCCATTTTCTCTTATTTATACTTCCTGACAAATATTATCATCTTAATATTTTTTATTTATAATATATTTGTAACAAAAAAGAATGCACATTGCGTGTATATATTCAAATTAAGAGCATGTGATAGACTTTATCTTCCGAAATTTCATTCAATTTATTGACCAGACAGCACCAACCAATTTATATATAAATTAATCTGTTGCAAATAAGCTATATCAGGGAATATTTCTAACTCCAACTCCCCTGTCTACAATTATCAGACAAACTGAATTCAATGTTGATTTCATGAGTGTTCTGGACATATATATATATATATATATAGACGTATAAAAACTATTTAAACATATAGATAATACATACACACACGCAAATATGTGAGCAATATTGGTGAGCACTGCTCTTGTTTAGATCTAGTATTTTTTGTTTGTTTTATACATTTGAGCAATATTTGATTATATTCTAATATTGGTGAGCACTGCTCTTTTACAAATTACAGAAATATCAAAGCTAATTTTTTGGTTTTATTCTTTTATTTAATATTATAGAAAAATGAACAAGTCGAACTTAATTTTTATATAATTTATAAAATCAAAGGCATTAATTAATAATATTTTTTTGAGATATTAAAATTAAAATAAATAGATAAGAGGAAACATGAAAAGCCCAAATATAACGTGCATAAAAAAAAAAAGTGAAGCCATTGAACCAAAATCAGCAAGGAAGTGACGGCCACCACTGCGTGTCACCTACAACAGCTCAAATTTTCACAATTTAAAAATTAATGTGAGATTCAAGTTTTATTTATTTATTTAGATTTAGAATTTATGAAATTTCATAAAAAATAGATGTGATCCATATTATATTCTTTTATCTATAATTTAACTTGGTGAATCTCATACAAATTCAATATGCAGCTCAAATTTTATTTTCAAAATCAAAATTGTACTAATGTTGTAATACTTTACCTATAAATGGTGATACCACGTAACACTAAGAATAATATAATGTAAAATATTTGAAATTGTATTATAGTATAGATTTGATAGCATGCACATTAAATCTAAATAGATAGTAAATCATAAAAATAAATTTCCATTATATCAACAAATCCCATTTATTATGACAATATTCATGGCAAAAGTTATATCCAAAAACATGCTATAAAAAGGCAAAGTCAGCACCAAGTATTCTCTATCAATCACATAAATATCTAGAAAATGGAGTCGAAAAGAGTTGCTACCATCATGTTGGCCGTTTATGTTGGAATCATTTGCATGAGTTTGCTCTCAAGCCCTGCCGGCAAGTTTATTTATACATTGATCTTTTATTTCAATTTTCACATTGTCGATCTTTTATTTTATTTTTCATATATAAGTCTGAACTATTGATCTAACTTAATTTTTAATTTATTTATTTCTTGGGACTTTCAGCGGCAGGAAGTGACAAGGAAACGTGGGTTCTTCAAGGGCCACCCAAATATAAACAAAGACTAAATTAAGAAAAAGAAAAAGTAATTGGCTTTAGTTTTGTTTAGAAGATTAAATAATATTTTCTCATTGATTAGCTTTAATCTTAGATTAAGAATTATGGGTATCAACGTCTTCACTCTTCAATACACGGAAAAAATTCACCATACAAAAAAAGTGGGAAAAGAGTAAAAATATATATTTTCCAATCATTTTAAAACACCTGAAAAATATAAATTTGTTCATAGCATCAAGTAAATAGCATCGAAATGAAGTAAAAAAGAATCCTATAAGTCAGGAGATTGGGAGTCCAACCCAAAGATACTGAAGAAAAATATGTAGGATCAGTAGTCCAACTCTCTCCCTAATGAAGGCGCAGGCGCATCATAAAAGTCCTCCCTTCAGCCAAAATATTAACTTCCTACTTAAGCTTATATCTTAACAAGTTCAAATTCTAATATAATCTGCTGTGAAAACTGAAAAGCTCTGTAACTAATTATTGTTTAATGTTTCTGACTTTCACAATTTTACTTGCAGGTCAACTGCAAAACTACAATGACAGCATAAAAACAAGTATAAAATACTATATTTCTCAAGGTGACTTCAAGGAAGTCGAGTATGGCGACGTCAAACTGAAATGTTTTCTTTTTCGAGAAGCGTAAGCCAGAAAAGAAATGCTACAAACTCAGCCTCTTTGGTCACAGGATTATCAATGAAGGAGCTACACATTATAATTTTATATATTGCAAGACGAACTATGCAACGGACAGAGATCATACGCAGCATCGCTAATGATCAGCCGTCGTTTGGAAAATTGTCCTCAGGGTCGAGAGGCTCTGATTGCAGGGACGAGGTTGTAGAGTTCACAGAATCAGCAGGTGAGTATGTGTTCGAGGCTACACCATTCACAGCTGATGCCTTGTCTGCACTAGACTTAGCCAGGGGAACAAGCCCCTTTGCTTCCATTGCTGCTAGCTCCTTGGCCCGTCGAGCCTTTTCCAACACCTCATTCTGCAGCAAAAAATACAGCTTAGATCTTAGATTGCTACTACTACCAATTCTTAGAAGAAGCCTTCTTAGAAACAAACTACACTTCAACTGAAAGAGAACAATGAACCAATTACATTTACATTTCAAGGAAGGGGCAGAATGCCTATAACAAATAGTAGCAGTGGATCAATTGAATGGGAAGGTATTTATTATCGTAGTTTACATCATAGACTTTGTTAATAAATAATGTAGTATGGTGTAATCGTAATGGCTGGCAAATGTAGGACATACACAACATTTTGTATTTCAAACTGACTAACACAACGGCACATGAATTAAAGTTGAGTCAATGTAATATGAAACTTTCATGCTTCGGCACCTAAGGTTTATGAAAATCATCTATAGGTACAACAGACTTTAAACTTTAGCTAGCAACACTGCAAATCTAAAGTTTGCACGACCAGAGTCTGGAATTTCCTCGAAAGAGAAGACTAGGATTTCAATGTAATGGAACTATATCGAACTCTTGAACTTGTTCAACTTTTATGAAATTTGAGGGGGGATGTAGCTATAGATTTTTCAGATGTTTTATTCATAATTGGTCATCTCTATTTCATATATAAGCATAATCATGATCCAATGCTTCAAAAGACATTCACTTACCAATATGCACCACTATTCATATAGCATCAAATTAAATATTCTTACATACCTTTGAAGTTCGAACTGAAGACTTCTCTGATTCACCCCATTTTTAAAAAGTAGAACTTCTAAAAATTAATTAAACCAACTGCCTATATTAAGCTGGGCAAAAGCTACACTTTTTTTATTTTATATCTTGAGTGTTGAGACAATGTTAATATCTGTCAAACAATTCAGTTAAGGGAGACCATGATTTGACATGTCACAAACTTTACTACATGATATGATTAATGATCCTTGAGAATTTTTCTCCCTGAAAACAATGTGAATCATGAGATCAATCTAGTAGCGAATTTGAGACATAATTTGCTGCTTAAGAGAGCAAAAGTGACAGAGACAAACAAACTGGTTGTTGGCACAGTGGAGTATCACATACAAAATGAGGATGAACTTAAAAGGCTTACTTTCCATAAACTTGAAAAAGTCATAAACATTTCCAAATACAACATGACTTGCTAGACTCAACCTATTTTTATCAACAATATTTAAAAATTGAAATAACATCAAGTCCTCTATAGTAAAGGGGCTTTTACTTTGAGTGATAGGATAGATAGAGAGAGAAACTATGGAAATCAACAACGACTGTTTGGGAGTGACTAAAAACAGTGGTTCTGCACATACATACCCATATTCACACAGAGATTAACAAAATCCAGCAATCATTCATACTCTCACAAGCTCGTAAATCCACACAGGCATCAAATAATTCAACAATCGATTCAAATCAAGCAACAATCGATTCACAATTTCACAAATTCAATTATTAAGTTCAGAAAATATATTACAAGAGAAGCAACTTACATATTGAAGCAACCCTGGCACTTGACATCCTACAAAAATTACGAACATCCAATCAAAAACAATGACATAAACAACAGTTAAAAAAAACTTACAACTCATATTAGCGAAAATAAAAACCGAAAATGAAGAGGGGTTACCATGAAGAAAGAGTTGGGGGATTGCACGAGGCGCTTAAGCTTGTGCTTCCTTTTCTCAAGTTCGGCCGGTGGGTTCAGCAAATCGTAGTCGTTCGAAAGAACCTACCGACAATCAGCAATTTAATCAAATAAACGAAAATTCAATCGTAATCAGACAGAGTCCAACCATGTAAAAAAGATGTATGGATATAATACAAAAACTACAATCTATTTTCAACTAAAGTGGACACTAAGGTCTTCCCTTCCCCAGTTTTCATTTCTGCAATCGACCCATCATGAAGCACAGCTCCACCA
>JAYDZE010263398.1:0-19527 GCA_034509125.1 Monilaria moniliformis
TAATTTTCAAAAGTTGGAAAAATAATAAATTAATTAAGTTTGAAAACTAAATAACGAGAACTCGCTAATTTTCGGGTTGACACTATGGGTTCGGGTTATCTTCGTGCCGACCCTATCGGGTTGCGGGCTATTCGGTTTAGGGTCATTGGGGTTAATATTTTTTTCGGGTTGTGATTTTTCAACCCTAACCCTGTCTGATTGTCGGGTTAATCGGGCCGACCCACGGGTTTCGGGCCAAATTGACATCCCTACCCCTACTACCAAATTAACATTCTAATTATTACTAAAAATTAATCAATATTTTGACTTTTCCAATTCTACGTATTTTTGGCCAAGAAATGGTCCATTTTTATTTTTATTTTGAGATAAAAATTCTTGGATTCAACGTCCAACAAGAAATGGTCGATTATTATTTATTAACCGTGGACGTGTACAATTCAGAAGGTGTCGAACGAGTTTTCAAATTTCAATAGGATGACGATTTGGTTAGAAGACCATAGTAATCAATGTTAATAATTAATGGAATCTAATAAATTTAGAAAAAGCAAGAAATGAGCCGTTATTAACTTATTTGGACGCGATTACGCGTTCTGTAAAGCCAAATTCTGAAATTCGGGCGGAGAAAGATGGTAAGAAGCGTGAAACGTCATCTCCGATAAATCTCTATTCTTATTTTTGCTCCATTCTCTCTCTCTCCTCTCAGATCTACTATCTCCCTCTCTCAATATATATATATATGTATATCTTATTGCATTCATTACAATCTGCGCAGGAGAAGATATAATTGGCGCAGTAAAACAGTACGATTAAGTTCCCGAATTTCCCGATCGGCGGAATTCGCCGGTGTTATTCGCCGCCGGCTGATTTCGTTGGTGAAGGAGTCGGTTTTGTTGATCTGCGCAGCGCAGTTCAGCATATTCAATGTGAGATTATTATACGGCGCCATTGTTTCCGGTTTCCCGCTTTTTCGTTGCGAGAGGCGGATCTGTGGAGTATTGTGCTCTGTCACTGACTCATTGTTGTCGTAATCGGTGAGGAGTTATTGGTAGTTGGGGTTTTAATTGAGGTAGTTGGTGAGTGAGATAGGTAGAGTGAGAAAGAGAATCAGAGATGGAGGGAGAGAAGAAATCATCATCAGCAGTGTCGGATGTGGGTGCGTGGGCTATGAACGTTGTCAGCTCCGTTGGAATCATTATGGCGAACAAGCAACTCATGTCATCCAATGGATATGCTTTTAAATTCGGTTAGTTTATTTCATTTTTAACTACGCAAGATCTTCTCAGAGGCTGCGTTGCATCTCGGCCTTTTAATGCATCCATTCTTCCGTCTCTCTCGTTTTATTCTTCCCCCAGCATGTATTTTTAGGTAGTTGGTTGGAGTTCAACTCAATGTTTGCTACTCTTGAGATAAGTTTATTGATTACTATGCTATTTCCGGTTGATCTCAACATGTATATTGGCTTATACGGAAAATACCTTATTCTGAAGCCCGTTTGCTCTTTATGCAGCGTTTATTTCAAAGCCGTACATGTTCATAAATGTTTGTGCGCGAGCACTCAACACCTCATAATTATATTGCATCAGCCATCAGGGATTAATTTCCCATTTTGTATTTATCATCACTGTTGGTGATATATTTAATTTTGAAGTAACTCGTGTGCTTCATCTTTTCTTCTTATTTTTTTACATGGAACTTAATACCTGTGCTTCTTCTGGGGGTTAACTTGTTCCGGAACAAATCAGATAACCTGTTAAAGCTCTATTTTTGCTATTCCATCTTCAGATTTAATGTTTCTGATCTCCGTGTCTGATCTCCGTGTTGTGGAGTATTATCATTAAATGTCTTCATAAATGTCAGATTATAACTAATATTCAGAAGAAGAAAAAGCTCAATGCCATTCAATTCATTTATAAACTTTATATTTACTTCTATCTTTTACTCGTTGCAGCCACAACATTGACTGGTTTCCACTTTGCCGTGACTGCAATTGTTGGCATGATATCAAATGCTACGGGCTTGTCCACATCAAAGCACGTGCCCTTTTGGGAACTTCTTTGGTTCTCAATTGTAGCTAATATGTCTATCACAGGGATGAATTTGAGCCTCATGCTAAACTCAGTTGGATTTTACCAAGTATGATTCTATAACATTCCAAATATGTCTTTGCTTGCGTAGTGTATGGTGAAAATTTTAAGGTGTTACTTGCCCAAATGTCTTATACTAATTGGAACTACCCCCTTCCACTCGCCTCCCTTCTTGAGCGGTGAAGGTTGATATGACTTCCTGCCTCAGCACTTGAATTGGCAACTAGCTGTAACACGACCAAAATATTTGATTTTGAGATGTATAGTTTTTGTTTCCTGTCCTTTTCAATTTGGCGCATCATATTACTGGATAGAGCATATATACTTTTAAACTTCTACTTCAAAATTTTCTTGTTGGTTAATTTCTGGTTGAATAAATATTAAACCATTGTATTGAAAGAATTATGACTGGACCCTCGATGATGCTCAGGACCTGCCAAACATGCAGGAAAATACTTAAATTCATTGTTTATGAGAAAAGTTGTTGGAAATTTGATTTATTCTTTATTATCAAAGTCACACGACTCACACATATCATTTTTGTTGCAAACTTGTTACATCTTGTGCCTGGCATGACAAGGATTGCATATTTTTATTGTATTTTATTTAGTAAATCTGTTAAACTATCCTGTCTTCTCAACATTACATCTATATAAATTTATCTTATACTGGGTTAAACTAATTGTGTTGTAATTCTTGTTTTTGGTGTAGATTTCAAAACTGAGCATGATTCCAGTGGTCTGTGTAATGGAATGGATCCTTCACAATAAGCAGTATTCAAAAGAAGTTAAACTGTCTGTGGTGATTGTAGTTATAGGTGTGGGTGTTTGCACTGTGACTGACGTAAAGGTGAATGCCAAAGGATTTCTGTGTGCTTGTGTTGCAGTTGTTTCAACATCGTTACAGCAAATTGTGAGTAAACTTCTTTCCATTCCCCTTTTCCCTCTTGTGACATCTTGTAGTTTGTCACTTCTTTTTATGGTCAATGGCAGTGAAGTAAAAACCTTTTGCTTTTACTTGTTTTTGCTCTCTCTATATTTATATGGAGCACTAGATAATAAATTCTGGTTTCTTTCCTGACTTTGATTTTACTGGATAGCACCTTATTTTATTTGTCAAAATCTCAAATTTTAGACCCACAGTAGTTAGCCAGCTCTGCTGGCGTGAGGCATCCCAAGCTGGAAAATACACACGTTTTAATTTTGTTTCTGCTTCATGCTTTCGGTTGTTATTCTAGTTTTCTTAAATATTTGACAGCTTTAGTTTAGCCATTACCTGAAGAAGTAATTGAGCACTTCTGCATTATGGAACTATATTTTCTCCTAAGGCAAACCAGGATGTAGTGTACCACTATCATTAAAATCATTTGGCTCTCCGTTTTCTACCTGTCTATTGAAAACCCCTTGATATTAGAAATTCATTGTTTGTCTCCTAAATTTGTGCTTGGGGTTACTGATTGGATATATTATTCTCGACGCAGTCAATAGGTTCTCTGCAGAAGAAGTACTCTATTGGATCCTTCGAATTATTGAGCAAAACAACTCCTATCCAAGCTGGCTCTCTTCTTGTGCTGGGTCCTGTAGTTGACTACTATCTTTCAGGAAATTTGATTTTCGAGTACAATTTTGGTGCTGGAGTCATCGTAAGCACCCACTTCCTCACCTCAATTACAATCTATATAGTAGCACTAGTCTTTAACCTGCACGAAAAATCTTCAGTCTAACTAAATACGAGATGGCACATACCTGCAGATGTTTATACTTCTGTCATGTTCTCTGGCCGTGTTCTGCAACGTGAGCCAGTACCTGTGCATCGGACGTTTTTCAGCTGTTTCCTTTCAAGTATTAGGTCACATGAAAACAGTGTGCGTCCTTATTTTGGGATGGATCTTGTTTGATTCCCAACTGACTTTCAAGAACATAATGGGCATGCTTGTAGCCGTGGTTGGCATGATAGTTTATAGTTGGGCAATGGAGCTCGAAAAGCAGGTGCATGCCAAGACTATACCCCATGCCAAAAATAGCTTGACAGAAGAGGAATTCAGATTGCTGGAGAGAATAGACTCGGGTCCTGATAAGGATCCCGAGATGGGTGGAACAAAGGCATAGCCATCGGAGCTCGTTGGGAATCGGGTCCCCACCATCTCGGCTTGTGTAGTCTATAGTGTAATCCCATTTATACTGTTTAAGGAAGACGCTATTCATTTGTTAGACCACATATGTGATTCAGAAAATTCGAGGTTAGGTAAGTTGAATGAAGAGGGGGAGAGAGAATTTATTTGTTTGGTTTTTCATAATTTGTGGAGGTGTGAGTGGAGACGACAATTTCAACTCTTTAGAATTTCTCAACTGATTCGCATATATATAATATACAGTATTTGAGTGCAGCTGAATCTTTCTATATATATTGTACTTGGATTTGTCATACAGATTCGTTGAAACCTAGTAGGGATCCCAATCCTAATAGGACTTGCCAGAAATAACAATATTGGGTATTAACATGAATCACATCTATTTTATGAGATATACTATGATTGGATATTATCATCTAACTAGGATGTGTTGAAGAAACGTTATAACAATCGGGCTAGTGGTCAAAGTGTTGACGATGTTTTAGAGGTTGCACTTCCTCAATGGCGCAAGTACTTGAAAGACTTCAAGTATGTGAACGTGTGGGAGCTAATGACGGAATTGGAGATGATTCACCCATAGCAATCGGATGATCATGCTAACAAAAAGTCGAGGACATCAGAATTGAAAGAATCGTGCTAACAAGAAGTCTGTGATATCCGAATTTATGATCTTGCTAACAAGAAGTCGATTGCCTCTGAATCTGATGATCATGCTAACAAGAAGTCGATGACGTCGGAATCGGATGATCATACGCCTAGCGAGAGTGAAGTCCATGCTACGCGCTATTCACCTATTTTGCACCTAATTACTAATAGTAGTCCCCGAGCCGATATCTAAATTCTCCATTGTAGAATATGTGGAGGATAAAAGGTTGCAACTTCCAAACTAAAGAAAAAATTGTTGCTTCTTTATTAAGTCAGTCGTTTAGTCAACGCGCATTGAGGTGGAGGCGACGTCTATGGCACTGAACCCGAGCTCGTTTCCATCTTCATAGGTGTTGATATTTTCCTGCATAATTTCGTCACCACATCCTTAAATTTGTTTCTTTAGATTTTCTGTACTGCCATTTCATTGTACCGATAATAATTTGCAGTAATTTCATCGGAGAATTGCTTGGTCAGCGTGATTGTTGATCGGAAAATTTTGGAGTAGCGAAGATGGTGAAGGAGACCGAATACTATGATGTGCTGGATGTGAGCCCCACGGCCACTGAGGCTGAGATTAAGAAGGCTTATTATGTCAAGGTGTGTTTGATTTTGATTTTCAGCCGTGCCCTAGTTTGTTTGGGCTAATTTTGGGGGAATATGGTTTTCAATTCGGCTGGCGTGATGGTATTATATGTTTTTTTTTTTGGTTTATGTTTCTGATTATCGAATGGATATGGTTGTATGTATAGTCTGTAACTGTTACTATGATTTACTTTGTGCATGGTTTTGAGTCGAATTTTGGAATTGAAGTGTTGAATATCATTTTTGGGGGCTCTTTATGCTTCTAACTGGGGTTGGATAAAAATGTTTGTTGTAGGCTAGGCAAGTTCATCCGGACAAAAATCCAAATGATCCCAATGCAGCACAAAAGTTTCAGGTGAGCTTATTGATTTTCCAAGTTTTTATCTTGTTGTTTTGGTGATTCTTTTTTTTTTTTTTTTTAAATTAGGTGAAATGCTCACCTATTAGTCTTATAATATAATATGTTCATGTTTCATGTACACTGATGGCTGCTCTTTCTTTTGTACTTTTCCTCAGATTTTGGGTGAAGCTTATCAAGTTCTGAGTGACCCATCACAGAGACAAGCTTATGATGCTCATGGGAAATCAGGAATTTCTGCGTAAGTTTATATTGAGTTCTTTCATACATTTAACTACTGGCATAATAATGATGCTTTGTACTAGTTGTTTGCACATCCATTTATGATAATATTCTCTACTAATCCTTTCAGAGATTCAATTATCGATCCTGCTGCAATCTTTGCCATGCTTTTTGGAAGCGAGCTTTTTGAGGAATACATTGGCCAGCTTGCCATGGCATCAATGGCTTCTATGGATGTTTTCACAGAAGGAGAAGATTTTGATACTAAAAAGTTGCAGGAAAAAATGCGGGTAAATCTTTTATATTATAGACTATTGTATTCAGACAAATTTGTGCTCGGATGTCTATGGGGTTACATGTGCTAATTCTATATTTTCTGATTTCTATGTTCAGTCAGTTTCATCAGATTCTTGCTCTAAATTACATCTATATTAATTTGTGGTTCATTTGGGTGGAAAAAATATGTTGGTGTGAAAATATCCCTTAGCTTTTAGTGAGCTATGATAGTATTATAGTGACACTAATACCTTCCATGCACTTACTACAGAACTGAGTTTTGCCTAAATGTGTTGACTTTTGATTTGATCAATCCTACTCCCAACACTTCCATAAAACACTGTTGCTTCCACCTGTGAGTCAATTTTGTCCTTTCAAAATACTTACTGTTGAGGTGGGAAGCGTCGGTCCAGTCTACTGATTAAGCCTTGTGGTATTTTGGTGGCTTGGTATGCCTTGGTTATCTCACCAGCTAATAAATGTACTATGTAGACATGTACTTACTCTTAAGATTGATGTTTCACTATGCTAATTATGTTTATTAGAATGATTCTCATTCTGAATTCATTTTTTGCCTAAAGCATCCTCCAGATAAGTATATTATGGTGTAGAATATTGGTTACTAATAAAGTTTTCTCTTATTATGTTCTTACAAAACCTTGGAAGATGTCACTGCTTCTGTCTTCTTTATTCATCCTTTTGAGCTGGTAGCGAGTGTAAAAGAATATCATCGTGTAGTTATAGACTTATAGTGATACTTTTTCTTTCCCTACTCATCCAGTTTCTGCTTAAACAGCTTCATTGGTATTTTGTGTTGTATAAGTGGTTGGAGCTTGTTTGTCACTTTGTCTACAAAAGGCACCACCAGGGCCATAATAATCAGACTCTCCACTTTGATTTTGTGTAGTTGACCTAGTTTTGACAAGCTTTGACACAAAGAAACAAAGTATTATGTTGAATTATAGTTACTGTAGTAATTTATGACTTCCGGGCATCCCTTCCATTGCTGAGATAAGACATTTAGTTTTTTATGTAGGAATTCATTGTTGGTGCAAAGGTCCTCTATATTAGTTTTCTGTTTAGCAAATCTCCTTTTCGGTCAAGTTTTGACTTTCCTTATAAATTTAGAGTGTCCAAAAGGAAAGGGAAGAGAAGCTTGCTGGCATACTCAAAGATAGACTCAACGTGTATGTCCAAGGAAATAAAGAGGAGTTCATCCGCCATGCTGAGGCTGAAGTGTCGAGGCTTTCTAATGCTGGTGAGAAATCCATTGCAATTTCCTTTATTTTCCTTGTCTTGTAGCCTTTCTTCTGCTATCTTTTTGCTTGAGGAGCTACAAACTTGCATATTGATGACTCAATGTTCTAAACAGCTTATGGTGTGGATATGCTGAGCACTATTGGCTATATATATGCAAGGCAGGCAGCAAAAGAGCTTGGGAAGAAGGTGATGTACCTTGGCGTACCATTTATTGCTGAGTGGTTCCGCAATAAAGGACACTTCATCAAATCTCAAGTAACAGCTGCAACAGGTTAGCTTAAACTCTTCTAATTTAGTAAGTTGCTTTGCTTGGTCTTATACTCGAATTAAACACTTGCCCATTTCTCATCTTAGTCTGTCCAGATCAAATTCATGCTTCTTGAACTGCATTATTCTAATTACAATTCTAGACACTGTTGGACCACTGTCTGTTTGTTATTTTGTGATAACCAAGCAAACACAACTCTAGACACATAAGTAAGAACTTATGTAGACAACGAACCTCATCTGCCTTTCGCTTTTGTCATGTGTAGTTTATACACGGTCACATTCCACACATGGACAGAAAGAGTCCCTGAAAAATAAGATACCATGGGTGGAGATGGTTTAAGAATTTCTAGCACTTTCTAGGACTCTTTCTGAACATCCTTTTTGGATGAGCAATTATCACGAATCACATTTCATCTAAGCCAAATCCTGTTGCAAAGGATTTGAGGCATCAATGGATCTGCAGCTCAAGAATCACATTTAACAGTCAGCTGTATTAACTTTCTCCTAGGAGAGGTTCTTAGTACTTGGAAGGATTTTCTTTTAGCTTTTCCCTGAGAGTACTTAAGCTCATTTTTCCTCCTGATTTCTTTATCCCTCTTCGCTTCCTTATAATCTTTTTGCCAACTGAGACCAGCAATTTAGCTCATTCCCAAGTGTTTAATTGAAAACCGGCAACAGACCGTTCCTAGTCCCTTCTGTTGATCGCCTTCTAGTGATAATAAAGGAGGTCCTATGTCAGCACCACTTTATAGTGTAGGATATATCAGGAGTCCAATAGTCAGCCATCAATAGAAACGACTAATTTGTTTTCCGTCCAATGACTATATTCTTTGGATTTAGTTAGTTACTTTTTCTGTATCTGATATGCATTTTCAATGTTCTCTGTATCAAATGGTGATTGGTCAGCAGAACGCGAGGACCATTATAAATTATGGCCAGATAAGAACAGTGTAGCAATATAGTCATCCTTGAGAGGTACTTCCTGTTAAATTAAAAATGTGGGGAAACTTTTGTTAATTTTAGCTATATCATGGAAGTGGCATGATTACCTAGATTCCTTAATGCACAAGCTTAAAATTGCGTGTATGCTTTTTTCTACCAAACTCATGACATGATATTAAATATATTATTGCCTTAGGTGCGATTGCTTTAATTCAACTGCAAGAAGACATGAAAAAACAGCTCAGTGCTGAAGGAAATTACACGGAGGAAGAACTTGAGGAATACATGCAATCGCACAAGAAGTTAATGATCGACTCACTTTGGAAGCTCAATGTGGCTGATATAGAAGCGACCCTTTCTCGTGTTTGCCAGATGGTTAGCCAACAGCTGTTTCTTTTGAATCTTGACTTTTAACTGTTTCACAATAAATTTCTTCCTATTTATCGATGCATATATGCTCTCAGGTTCTACAAGAAAACAATGCCAAGAAAGAGGACCTCCGTATGCGTGCAAAGGGTTTGAAAACTCTTGGCAAGATATTCCAGGTAATTTAGAGGCCGCCCTAATGCTCATCAACTTGCAGCTATAAGTTTCTGTTGCATATATATTTTGCTCGAATTGTTTCCAGGGGGTGAAATCAGCTAATGGTAGTAACAGCGTGCCAACCGATCCTCCAAGCCACGAACTGAATGGAAGTGAACCAAGTTATAACAATGCTCCTTCAAGCACATCTGCTAAATCAGTAAACGATGATAATGTCTCTATAACCGCGGTATAGCTTCGTCTCAAGCCCTTCCCCTTTCTCCAGAAGAAACTAAACAGCAAAATAATATTCTCATGATTTAATTATACCCTAGTTAACCTAAATAATTTGCTCATTCATGTCATTTGATGTTTTGCCTAACAACTAGTTTATCGAACTATCCAGAGCCCGTATGTGGAGGCTCCTCAGATCGCCAGAGGTGCGTTCAATAACTTTCCAATGCCAGCTGCACCACCTGGTGCTCACAGACAACCATAAGCATGCTTCAAGGATTGGGAGAGCATCTGTTGTTGTATTATTGTGGTATGTGTTTGCTAGCCTGAATGATCAAGTAGTGTATATCATTATCATTCATTATCATTACAGCGTGTATAGATCATGTACCAAACTTTATGCTTGTTTTATGTAGTTATCCAAACCAGGATTGTTTAGTCATGTTCCGTGCCCCATAAGCCTGTTTGCACATTTTCTGCTGATAAGTTTGTTAGTAGAAAAACTATGTTCTTCCGAATTTCACGTTGTCTATATCTACATTTTTTCTGAACTAACAAATTTGAATGCCATTCTGTATGTGTAATGCCATTCAATTATTATGCAAGAAGCTAAATAAATGTAGCAAACGGTATACCCGTTCGAGTCTGAATTTCCTTAAGGGCATGCACAACGCAGCTACTAATTCTGGCCGGACCGGAGGGAGCGCAGTGCAGCGGCATTGCCGGGGATAGCCAGGCCGCAGTTGCAGTGCAATCCGCGCACACAATTTCCACTTCTTTTCGCTCTTCCTTTTGATTTTCCTTTCCATTTCCCTTTTATCTTTTTTCTTTCCTTTTCCCTCTCTTTTCCTATTTCTTTTTAGGTTTAATATTATTTGTGATTGTATTTATGGCTAGTTGATCAATTTTAAGTTGAATTATGATTTTAGTGTTTAAATTTTAGTATTAAATACATGTGTAGAAACATGATCATTTGAAATAAAAATAAGTATGCGAATTTTTTATAATAATTATATAATTTTCAAAACTGTAATCATTTACTATAATTTAAAAATATCACAATTTAAATAAATACATAAAATTAAAAATTAATAAAAAATAATAAATTAAAAAATAAATAGTGAAATCATGAATAGTAAAGGTTTGGTTAAATTTTTGTGGCTTTATTGTTGGATTTATGATAAAGTTTGAAATGATGACGTAATACGTGAACAATTGAGATCTGACTGAAATTTTGTGGCTGCATTATGAATAGTTTAAATGGCTTAAGGAGCCAGAATATAAAAAGGAGGAAATGCAATATGTATATATATAGATCAATACGTCACACTTTTTTGTTGCCGACTTGGACACTTGAAAGCAGAGTCCTTAAAGCCACTGAAATTGAGCTTACCGACGACTTGGATATATATATCTGACCAGCAAGAGAGAAGGGTTGCCATTATAGATCTCTTATACTAAAATGCACCTCAAACAAGTTTCTCCTTAGGGCACACTTATTCAGGAAAGACAAGCTAAGCTGCACTCGCAAGCTGAGTAAGAAGACGAAGAAGGTAGTTGCAGTGGTGAACACGATCTTACATCCCATTAAGGGTGACCACGACTCTGCGAGGAGTAGCAGCATCACGGTGCTCACATAGCCAGATACCCTGACAAAAAACAAAATTCAAGTATACATTTTAGAACACCTCTGCAAATAACTTGTGAATGGAAATATTTGGTTTGACAAGGGAGATGCCAAAAATCAGCATAGAGTCCTAAGTGGAAAACCTTCTGGGAACATAAAATAACGGCATGCAATTTTGAAAATTAAATCATTACTTTCAGGGAATATACTTATTTCCAGTGCCTGATAGTATGCCCTCTACTCCAGAATATTTATTGTAGCCCCACCGTAACACGAGTAAAATTCAGAGGTCATCAAATCTTGCCTTTTATTAGTGAAATGATATTACATTTGCAGATAACATAAGCAGAGTGCTTCTAAGATAAGGTAAATCTTTTCCTTCATGGAGGTTACAAACGTATGATGAAAATACCTGCCAAGTTCCCATATTCAGTTGACCATCTGATATAGGGATCCTGCATAAGTAGGATATAAGGAAAGGTGGTTAGTCAACTTGGCCAACAACAATAAGCTGCAACATAAATTAAAATCAGATGGTTGAAATTCACACGTGAGGGAGCAGCCAAACATAGATGACTTGATGTGTGCTGGCATGTCATCCGGACCTGCGACATTACACAAGGTTAAATACCTATCTGTATGCTATCAAGTACAAGAATCAAGATTCTACTTCATTTTTAAGTTTTTCAAGCTTATACTTTACATCTAACTCTATGATGTTTGGTCAAAGGTCTAAAATCATTAAGAAATGAAAAACTAGCTCGCGTAATGACTTAATTCTATTCTAAGAAGTTTGGAACAACTCCCAGGAAAGCAGTCTTACGATGATTCCGCGACCATATGGTCAAGCATTCTTTACATACTTTAGAAATCTCAAAAAAATCTCTGATCCCATTAGTTCTGCTATAAAGGAAACAGGATAAAAAAGAATGTCTCTGAAAGACATGTATAGCAACTCAAGTTGACGATGGTACATCACACAGTGCCCACCCCCATAGCCAGCAAGCAACTCAAGCCTCATTTCTAATATAAGGTTCTTGTGTTGGTTAAGTCTTAAGACATTTCAGTGAAGCTACCTTTCGGCTTCCAAACTAATTGTCACTCAATTCCCAAAGCAGCTCCAACTTTTTTCCCTCACTACTAGTAATCTGTGGTCGGCATAAGGAGGATTGACTGCAAGAGGATCTTGTACACGTATCACCTTTATATAAACTAGATACTCATATCATCAAGTATGCACAGAGCTATCATGCAAGCATAGACAACACTTGTTTTTATAAGATGCATCTCCAAATAAACAACAATATCTTCTTGTCACTTGCAAAATTAGCTGGACACTAGTTCTCCAACATAAATGCAGTTTCAAAGAGACGAGACCTATTAATAATTGCCGTTTTATGTACTTATCTTATCTGATAAAAATAAGAAGGATGAAAATGGACTGCACCTTCCAAAGTATGCTTCCATGGTGCGGACCTTCCCTGAGACCAAGAATTTAACACATGAATATCATCTTCTAATAAAATATGCCAAGCATGTACAACCATGGAAAAAGAAAACCTACTTCCGGAACTACTTTGTTCAAAAATGTCTCCGTATCATCACGAACATCGGAGTCATAGTTCTCATTTATAGTCAAAGAAGCACTTGTATGCTGCACTGTTATTAGCAGACGGATCCAAACGGTGAAAAAGTTAGGAAGAACCAGATTCTTGAAAGAATAAAAAACATGTTATAGTAGTAAAACTACACCAAAGGTGTCTGAACAGGTAGAACTTACGGAAAAAATGTGCAAGACCACACTTAAACCCTGACAGATCCTGCCCAATCTCCTTCAAAATCTGAGACAAGATGAAAGGTAGTGATGCACAAACACAAACATAAATGTAATATTTTCCAAAGGGGAGAAGTCATCTTCATTGTGGACTAGTATCAGTTAGCAACAAAACAAGCTGATTTTGCACCACAACATTTCCCTCACTATTTTCTCATTTCTCATCTGATTAAATAGGAAAGGCGGCTAACCAAGGCATTCAGTGATACCGAAATTTGCTTTGAGATGTTGAAGAGTACATGCAAAACATAAGAAAAGCAAAGTATATTCGATTATACTATCTCAGATATGTCGTGATAAGAGGCCTTGGAGAAGGCTTCTTGGTACATGACAGTAGATCTCGTTGTCAGTTTAAGAGGCACGCTCCACTACTCCAGTGCAACCAGATGCATGGTGCATCTTCCCTAGTTAAATCCTAATTATGATAAATAAACCCTAACTGGGAATGGTCAATCGTAATTGGGGTGGACGCACCAGGATGTACACAATTTCTTGCCTCAGTTTTAGAGATGAAGTTCTCCAACAATCTTAGTCAAGCAAATAAAATCATCCCCGTCCACATGAACGAAACAGGAGAGAGAATTATAATGAAGCAACAAGAAATTTACAAATTTCTGATTGGATTGAAATGATTCCTAGTCAAAGCAGATATGAACTTCAATTCAGCAACCAATGAGAAAGGGTAATCGCAGCAATCGTTTCGTGATGAAACAATACAGAAGGAAAAATAAGACGGAAGAGACCTTGGAGGTGATGAGATGGCATCCTCGCCTCTGGGCGGGAATGGTGATGGTCTTCTGAGCCCATTTCGGCGCCGTTCCAACAGATGCTGGCGACGGTGATGCTGTAGCCATTTCAATCTTCCGGTAATTCACACAAGTAAACTGCAGCTGCCGCTTCTTGATTGCTTGCGTCGCTGAAAAGTTGTAGTTGAAGAATTTTGCTCTCGTTGCCGGTATTGCTGAGGAAATGGGCCGCGGCACCGGTGGTACTACAGCTGCCGCTTGCATTTGCGAATTTCAGATTAAATATTTTTTTTTTCTTTTTCAGAAAGTAGTAGTCGATTTAGAAGAATTGAGCGCAACTGACTGAAGCCCTATTGAATTACTAGGCAGTTTTGGGCCACAACACTAGGCTTCAGTTTCACGGAATATCTCGATATTATTTTCCAGAAGAAATTAGGAAATTCTGTTCCAGAAATATTATTTCGTCGCTCTCAAAGTAATTAAATTATCTAAAGAGGAGCAAAATGTTCAAGTGCCTTGTGACAGTGATGGTTTTAGATGTCCGGTTAAAACCAAACCGACGTTTCGTGCTCAGAACAAGATCGGCGGTTCCAATTTCGGAACCGTAATCGGCTCTTTTCAATTAAACTGGAACCGGCATACTGGTTCTACCGGTTCGGCTCCACTTCCAGTAATTTTGGAACTGTAACTGACGGTTCGATTTGAAAACCGCGGTAACGAGGAAAAATCATTGGAAACCAACAAAAATTAGAAGAAAATCTGAGAAAAATTAGTAAAAAACTGTCGGTTTCAGTTCAAAATCGGAACCATCTAAATTTTTACAGGGCAAGTTTTAGTTCCAACTTTCCTGGCATCATAACCTATGGTTCCAAACCAAAACCGATGGCAGAACCGTGGGCATCCCTAGTTTTAGACCTTGGGGCGTTAGTTCCTTAGTGTTACATAAATATTCGACTTGAATATTTGTATACACTTAAGATAGTAATATCTCTTTTAAGGCCTGTATATTTTCATTGACAATTCATTTAATCCGTTTGTATCCCTGCGTATGACCACAACGAAATATTTCATGGATAATCTGGCTTGGAATGGTATACAACCTCAAAATATTCATGTAAGTTGTAACACACGTTTCTTAAAATAGTAGTAAAAAATGAATATTTATCCAAGTACTCGGTCTTAATACCATCCTGATGGTATGGTATCAATGTTTTTTTTTTTCAAAATCTGTAATGGTACAAGAAACTTAATGGATGACAACACAAACAAAAAAAGAAGATGATAACTACAACAACAAGAAGACTCAACAATATCATTGCACTATAAATGGCTATCCATAAAATGGCCCAACACGTTGATACAAATCGGTCACCAAAGACGATCCAAATCTAATTTTTCAATACGCAGCTGCAAAACACTACACAGAAGTTCACGCTCCAAAAAGTTGGAACACATTGCACCATCAATTTCAAAAACCTGATATCTTCAAACAAGACTAGGTCCTGCCATAAAAAACAACATGATGCGAGTATGTGTTCATGGTTAGAGGTTAATGAATGACGTTAAACATCATAAGGTGTGTTATGGATAAAGCAGTGCAGCTATGACGAGTTATGGACGGTGAAAACAAGCAACTTCAAATCACCCCAGATCTTGACAAGATCGAAATAAATCTAAACATATAGATTTAGAGTATAACGATACTGACCAATTATACACCAGTACATCCTCATTTTGTTGCTTGAGCAATCATATTGCTTATGGAACTAGCTTGCTCCTTGGCTGCCTCCACCAGAGAATCCTGTAAAAACAATTGGTTGTTACTTAGTAGGCTATGGAGTTTAGGATGGCAATCTTTCATAAGATCTCAAGTTACATACTTGTGCAGATATTAGGCGTGCAACTGTCTTCTTGCTCGACTCTTGAAGTTCACCAGCAATCAGGATTTCATCTAATATATAATAAGCCTGCCATTGCATTAAACCTAGAGCGTTACAATGAGATACAGTGACCACAGAGTGGCTGCATTAAGTGTAAGCACTTATGTATAATATAAGCAGTATGTTACACCTTAAAAAAAAAAGCTACTAATGAAGCAAAACTATTACATCATCAAATCAAAAAGAGCAGTTAGTCGGATACATGACTTCTATGAGGGCAGTAGACTTAGCTCATTCATAAAGACAGTACACAACATAATGCTACGAAAAGGAAAAGAAATAAGATGAGTCAATCTCTCTAATTAGAAACGAACGTGCAAGGAAATATAGGGGCTTGAGTCCAACCAAGAGCTCGGGAGTAGTTTTCTCACCAAGTGATGCGGGTTATAGTCTTATATGTTCAAGTTGTTTGCCTGACTTATTTGGTAGTTGGGCTTTATTTGATCCAATGCAGTTATATGGTTGAAACTCTATATCATTTAGTATCTATAACTCCTCAAAAAACACAGGAAGTAAGTGGAATGGAATCAGACCAAAACCTGTGCCCTGAGCGACTGACAAAGAAGAGCTTACAGCATTAGGCAAGGCAAACGCTAGGTCTTATTCTGGAAGAACATACATAGAAGGAACAAACCATTTTTTTCACACTTCTCGTCATGGAATCCACAATAGCCATTAAACTTTTTAATACAAGAACTATTAGGATTACATGGAATAAAACACTGGGCATTTCAAAATAAAGCCAAAAAGTCACACTAAGAGGGATGAGATCTATTTGGTCTGAAATTATTCAAATCTTAGACTGAAGTGTAGACTGAATTAACATGTTTATTTTACACCACTGGTTCTAGGAATTGCAAATTGTTGTAGTACATCATAAGGTATTTTATCCAATAACATAACAGTGAATTTTTTCATATTTCAACTTCTTTTAAGTTTCTCTCTTTGCTATAATTCAGAAAATATCATGTCAAAACCTTCTATCTTTTGCAATTTATTCTACTTTGACTTGGCTGCGCTTCTACATAATGACCAATGATGGCCAAATTCTTATTTGGTAAGCACTGCTATCATCAAGATAGACGTCCAATACTTGCTCTTTCACTATGAGAAAGAAATCAAATTTTCTACATCTTCATAATAAAATTCATATTTTGCTTGAAACATCCAAGGTAAAACTAAAACCCATATCAAGAGTTTCTTAGTTAAGCACTTACACAGTTCAAATGAAAATTCCACCACATACTCAAATGCTGAGATGGAATTCCAACACAATTTAGCAAATGGTGTCATATTAACAACTTGTGAGATATTTATAAATCCCTAAAACATGTAGACCACAGAAACCTAGAAGAGCATCTGACAAAATTGAGATAAAAAGAATTTAGTAACAATAAAGTTGTCACCATGAATCTATGTATACCATTACTTAGTTAACTTCAAAGCAGCACTAGGCATAGCTACCTAAATAACCCAGATGTGGCCTTAACAACTCAAGAAACAGATAGATATCTCACTCTCGACATATTTTGTACAGATGGCAATTCTCCAAACATTTTAGAAACAATTGAGGCAACTATCAACATACCTTATGGAAATTAAAGATCAAGTCCAGCTCACAGACCTAAAAATAAAAGAAATAACATGTTGAACATCATATCACAAGGTAACTAAAATCCTAAAGTAAATAGTTGTTTCAGTTTGAGCCTTACACTTCCAAAGTAGCGATCTAGTATCTCAACAAAATGATGGATAATTTCGAGGACCTCCAATTCATTATCATCCTGGTCAATGCACATGCAGAAATAAAGGCTAGCATACCTGCAATATAAGCAGTTAGATGCAGAACAATTAGTTGTGCACATTATAAAAGTAAGGGAGGTATATGAATTATATTAAACAATGTGGGAAAGTTTTAGAGAGAATACAAAATGTATACTACCTTTTGTAAACAACTTTGTATCCCCTCCATTCCACAAAGTTACACAACTTAGGAGCTCGAGTGAGAATCATACCACTAAGCTCCCGGATAACCTTTACCAGGTAGAACTCCTCGTTAGTTTAATTTGAAAAAGATTGTGAATCAAAACATAGTTTGAATGAAATAGGAAACAAGCAAATTGAGTTAGGAAAATAAACTCCTGTATCAGTTCTATGTTTTCAGTTTTTACCATCATAATATAAGTCAAAGGAAGACAGAACTAACTCTAAGCAAGAAAAGGGTTAATAAAGAGAATGCACCTTTTCCTGAGCATAAATCAATTGTAAAGACATATACCTTTGTCCTTTCCTTTTGAGAGTATGGTGAGTACCATTTTGTCAACCTTACTTTCCCTTGTCTGCTAATTAGAAGAACAAAGTGAATCTGAAACGATGGAGAAGCTTTAGTTTCTTATCAATGGTACAAGAGCAGTACATCATTTGTAGACAGCAATGATCATAAACTAGAAAGCAGTAGGAGAAATTGAGTTTCTATTGACATATGGACTAGGTACACAAAACATGGTCAAGCTAATAATTTAGTTACATAGAAAATGGCATAGCATCTAAGGACTGCAAAAAAACACAAAGCTTAACCTACTTAGGTACCTTGTCACAATGCACATAGCACAGCTACTGATTGATCTCGTTGTTCTACCTACATAAATTCTAGTTGATGAATTATATGGTTGGAAAGGGATCGTGTTGATAGCTTGCTAATACGATTGTAAGAGCAGAAAATTCATTCGTTTATTTTTTTTCATTAACTAGCTTACGAAAAGTGTAAGTGCTTTGTTTTCGAATTCATGTCAATATAACGATATCTGAGTGATTAAACCCCAGCGGTGTCAAGCAATAGAGCAGATGCAGAAATGAAGCAAACAAACTGGCCAACAAGTAAACAGGTACGCATTGGAACTTATAAATTCCGATTAAATCGTAATAGTTAGAAAAATTGAGAGGAGATCTAATCAACTAATCAGATCATGAAGGTGAAAGGACAGAAATTATCAATTATTTCGTCGACAAATACACGTATGAGAACGAAGAAATGCGAAATCGCGCTTAGAGAAAGTGGAGAATCGAAGAAGGTAGGGATAGAGCAGGATACCATGGCGGCGGTGGCAAGTCGTCGGAGTTGCAGTCGGAGGTCTGATCCAAATGCCTCAGCTGTTCACAACCGTCTTCTTTTCACAGATCTTGATCAAAAGGAAATTACAAGTTAGTCCTTCATCTTTATCGGAAATCTAGTTTTGGCCCAATAAATTTTACCTAGGTCCGAATTCACGAAGAATCAACCAATTCATGTTGCTCAATAATTTAGTTCAGAAAACATATGATATGCATCATACTCTCTGATCTCAATTAGGGGTAAGCAAAATACCCGACATCCAAATATTCGAATAAGCAACCCGACATCCAAATATTCGAATCGAACCAAATCGAAATTTAAAATTTGGTTCGGTTTTTTTCGGATTTCGGTTTGGTTCGATTCTAATTTTTGGCAAATTTCGATATTTCAGTTCGGTTCGGTTCGGATATACTATAAACCGAAAAAAGTCAAAAAACTGAATTCATATTTAATATATATAATAATAACTAATTATATGTATATATATATATATATATTAATATATATATATATATATATATATATACTCCCTCTGTCCACCAAAAATAGTCTCATAGTTATTGGTGGACGGCACGGATTTTAATGCATAATTGATAAAGTAAGAGAGATAGAGAGAAAAAGTGATTGGAGTTAGAAAAAATAGTTGATAAAGTATGAGAGAAAGGAAGAAAAAGTGGTTGGAGAGATAAAAAGTGGTGGGTCCTAGTGGTATAAGTTGTAAATAAATTGATGTTTAGGG
>JAYDZE010263509.1:0-19524 GCA_034509125.1 Monilaria moniliformis
CGATAACCGATTTTATTTTTTACCACTAACCGAAACCGAACCGAAACCGAAAATTTCGGTTATCGGTTAACCGATAAACGACCTTAATCGGTTCGGTTATCGGTTAACCGATAACCGACTAACCGAATAATCACCCCTAGCAACAATACACTAAAGGTCCATTTGGTATCACGGAATTGGGAATTTGGATTTAGAATTGGAGCAACCAATTCCAAATGTATTGTTTGACACAATAAAAATATTTAGATTTGAAATTGAATTCTAATTCCAAATTTTTCAATTCCACAATTTGAATTCCATAACTAAAGTAAATATTTAAAATTTTATATTCTTAAAATATGCTCTCTCACACACACACCCTTTTCTTCTTATCATTTTACCACATTTGGGCCCAATAAGTGGATTAAATTTCATATGCTTATAAAACTCCAACAACTATTCATACATAGATATATTCTCGGCCCACACACTAATTTACCTAATTAAATCATCCTAAATAATTTTAATTAATTCTATACTCCCACCAAATAATATCTATAATTTAATTAAAACAACATATATAATGATAATTCAAAAAGAAATACTAATACAATCTTTTAATTAAATTAATTTACGACACTAGATAATATTTGAATTTCTAAATCTAATAATATTATTTAAATTTCAAATAAAATTCTAAATTTTTAATTATTAAATTCTCAAATTATCTAAATTTATATTATCATTAATTTTTGAAAATTTCGGGGTGTTACAACTATCACCTCCTTAAGAAATCTCGTCCTCGGAATTTATACTTGGTTCGAAGAGATACGGATATTGATGTCGCATTACGTCTTTTGGTTTCCACGTGGTTCTTCCACTTTATGACATCTCTATTGGATTTTGACTAACAGTATCTTTTTATTTTTAACCTCATTAATTTCTCGAGCCAAAATCTGAATTGGTTCTTCTTCATAAGTCAAATCGGGTTGTACCTCTACTGATTCAACTTGAATAACGTGGGAAGTATCAGACCGATATTTTTATCAACATTGACACGTGGAATATGTTATGAATCTTTTCCAACTCAGGTGGTAAAGGAAGACGATAACCCACTGGACATACACTATCAAGTATCTTGTATGGTTCAATGAATCCCAGACTTAATTTGCCCTTCTTCCCAAACCGAATTACTTTCTTCCAAGGAGAAACTTTCAGAAATAATTTGTCGCCCACATTAAATTCGATATCCTTCCTTTTCAAATTAGCATAGGATTTTTGTTTATCCGATGCCGCTTTCAGTCTGTCTCGTATCAGTTGAACTTTTTCTTCAGTTTCTTGTATTAGCTCCAGTTCTATAATTTTATTCTCATTCAATTTTTTCCAGCATAATGGTGTTAGACATTCACGATCATAGAGTGCCTCGTACGAAGATATTTAAATACTTGATTGATAACTATTATTGTATGAAAATTCAACCAGCGACAAATATTTCTCCCAACGGCCTTCAAAATCTATAATACAGCTTTGCAGTATATCTTCCAAAATTTGAATCACCCACTCTAATTGTCCATCAATCTGACGATGAAACGCCGTACTAAAATTCAATCGAGAATCTAAAGTTTTTTGCAGTTTCTTCCAGAATCTCGAAGTGAATTGTGGTAAGATATTATGGATGTAGGCACTCCATGTAATTTTACAATTTCATTTATGTATAACTCGGCCAACTTTTCCAATGAATAGTTAATTGGGATAAATGCCATTTAAATCATAAGTTTGCGTTGACTTTTGTTCAATCCTATAACTTTTGAATTCGGAAAATAAAAATATAACTTTATTAAGCTTCTAAATTGTCCCATTGGTCGAATTTTTGAAGAAATATGTAGTGACGTGTAAGCCAAAATTTCCAATGTGGAGAAAACATCTGGTGAACAAAACGACATTATTTGGTGATGCTCCATTTAAATCATGAATTTTCGTTAACTTTTGTTCAATCCCATCACTTTTGAATCCGATAAATAAGATCATAACTTTATTAAGTTTCGCAATTGTCTCATGGTCGATTTTTCGGACAAATCAGTAGTGACGTGAAAGTTGAAATTTTTGACATGGAGAAAACATATGATGAACAAAACGACGTTGTTTGGTGATACTCAAGACGACGTCGTTTTGTGAAAATAAGGATTTTTTATTTTATTTTATTTTTCTTTTTTTTTTCATTTTCTGTTTGTTTCTTTTATTTTGAAAACCCTTCCTACCCTTTTATTTTATTTTCCCGTCTCTCCCAACCCCTTCAATTTTTCTCTTTTCTTTCGGCAACCGCCGCTGGCGAGAATCACCTCTGTTGTTGCTCCTCCTGCAACCGGTCGAGTAGGAGTGGCCTTCCAGCCGCCAACGTCGTCATCCTCTTTCTTTTTCTCTTAACTTTCCTCTCTCATCTGCACAAAACCCCTCAATCAAGTAAACAAGTTTCTCTTTTTCTTTCTTTTGAATCCATCCCTCAATACCCCCTAATCTCGTCTCACTCCCCTGAATTCTGCCGATGAGCTGTGCGCTATCGCTGTCCTTCTCCACCGCTATGCCGCCCCCTGCAACCCCTTCAATCTTGTCTCTCTGGAGTTGAGAATTTCTTGTTGTAATATCATAATAAACATTGTAGCTTGATTGAGATATTGGATTATGTAGATAGAGATGGATTAACAAATGATGTTGTGTGTTTTAATCTCTCTTTCTTCTCTCTATTAAAATATTTATACATGGTGTGTGAGATTCGGTGGTGCTGGAGCTCTTGGTGATTCGGTTGACCTTCTTGGATGCGAAGTAGTCGGCAATGTAATACACATCTGCGCCACCTCAGCATTGCATTTGACGGAAAATTTCGCCGTGGGACCATTGCGAAACTTCATAAAGTTATGGGACTGACCATAAATTAACGCAAAGTTATGATTTAAATGGAATTTTTTAGTTTAATAAAATAAAAATGACGTCGTTTTTGGTGCCATTTGTCATTCTTATCAGCAATAGTAATACACGTCTGCGCCATATCAACATCGCATTTGCCGGATATTTTCATTGTGGAAGAATTGCTAAACTTAATAAAGTTATGGTTTTATTTTCCGGGTTCAAAAGTAATGGGATGGACCAGAAGTCAACGCAAAGTTGTGATTTAAATGACAATTATCCCTAGTTAATTCTTACAGGAAGAAATGAGCTGACTTTGTTAATCGATCAAAAATCCCATATTGAGTCATTCTTTCGAGGTGACATACGCAGACATGTCATAAAATCCATCGTCATTTGATCTCATTTCCATTCAGGAATAGTAATTAGCTATAATAATCCAGATGGAACCTGATGTACGGCTTTAACTTGCTGGCATATTAGGCATTTAAACACGAACTCAGTGATATTTCTTTTCATACCCGACCACCAATAGAATTCTTTTAAATCATGATACATTTTGTTACTTACAGGATGCATTTAATATGAACTGTTATGCGCTTCCGGGTATATCTCATTTTTTCAGTCCATCATCATTTGGCACACACAATTATTTTCTGAAATATAAATATCCTTCAGGACTCTTTTCAAACTCATGCATATTCCTTTTACCAATCTACTCTAGTTTGACTTTCAATTTTTTATCAATCTTTTGAAAATCTTTAACTCATTGTATTAGAGTTGGCTTCACTCTCAATTCCGTCAGAAGACCACCATTATTGAGCGTCTCTAACTGAGTGCTCATAGCTCTTCAACCCGAGATTGATTTCTTGTAGAGTGCATCTAGTACTACATTAGCTTTGTCTGGATGATAATCAATAAGAAATCTTTGGGAAGTTCAACCCATCTTCTCCGTCTCAAGTTAAGTTCTTTCTGGTAAGAAAATACTTGAGACTCTTATGATCAATGTTTATATAACATTTTCACCATAAAGATAATGTCTCCAGACTGTCGAAGCAAAGACTATCGTTGTCAACTCTAAATCATGTGTCAGATAGTTCTTCTCGTGAGTATTCAACTGTCTTGAAGAATATGCAGCCACACTGCCTTCGTGCATTAATACACAGCCCAATCCATTATGTGATGTATCGTTGAATATTGTATATTCATTCCCTGCTTCTAGTTGGATCAACATTGGTGCCTCAGTAAGTATCATCTTCAACTTCTCAAAACTTGCTTGACACTTGTCGCTCCAGCTGAATGGAACGCTCTTATGAAGTAGTAAAGTTATTGGTTTTGCTATTATTGGTTCTTCACATATCTTCGATAATAGCTAGCCAAACAAAGAAACCTTCGATCTTCTAAGACATTATTCGGAGGTTTCCACTGTACAATAGTCTTCTTCGAGTCCACACAAATTCCTTCTGCTGACACAATATGACCTAGAAATGCAACCTCTGTTAGCCAGAATTCACATTTGCTGAGTTTTGCATACAATTTTTTTTTCCTCGGCGTCTATAAAACCATCCTCAAGTGTTGTTCGTGATTATCCTTGGTTTTGGAAAAGACCAAAATGTCATTAATAAACATTATCACAAATTGATCGAGATATGGATGGAAAACTCGATTCATCAAGTCCATAAAAGTAGTAGGGGCATTGGTTAGCCCAAAGTGCATAACTCTGAACTCAGAATGACCATAACGTGTCCAGAAAACTATTTTTGATACATTAGAATCTTTGACTTTCAGCTGATCATACCCTGATCGAAGATCAATCTTTGAAAATACACTCGCTCCCCTTAGTTGATCGAATAAATAATCAATTATTGGCAATGGGTATCTATTTTCTATTGTCACTTTATTCAGCTACCTAAGATCAATATACAACCTCATTGATCCATCTTTCTTCTTCACAAGGAGTACTGGTGTTCTCCAAGGTGATATGATTAGCCTGATAAATTCTTGATCTAGCAACTCCTGCAGTTGAGCTTTTAACTCTTTCAATTCAGTAGAGGTTATTCGATAGGGAGCCATCAATATTAGCTATGTACCTGGTATCACCTAATAGCAAATTCAACTGATCGTTCTGGTGGCAACCCAGATAGTTATTCAGGAAACACATTTGGCTATTCACATACTAGAGGTATTTCATAAAATTTTGGGTTAGATAATCGAGTATCCAGGATATAGGCTAAGTATGCCTCACAACCTTTTCCCACTAGTTTACGGGTTGTGGCTGTTGATATCACATTAGTGAGATAACTCGATCTTTCACATGCCACTAATACTTTATGACCGTCAGACTTATAGAGTGTCATTCTTTTCTAACAACAGTCAACCATAGGACGATGAACAAATAGCCAATCTATCCTCAGAATAATATCAAATTTATGGAAAGGTAATTCCATCAAATCAACTGGAAAGAAGTATCCTTGGATGTTAAGAGGGCATTTTCTATATATTCGGTTCACACTACGCTTTTCCTCAAGGTATTAGAAACTTCAATATCAAAAAGTCTTTTCTAAAGGTAGACTATGTTCTTGTATAAGTATCGTGCAGATATAAGAATGTGTAGAGTTAAGATCAGTTAATGTTATGACATCTATTATCAAATAATATAAAAGTACACTGTATGATGTAGGGTACATCCTGCTCATTGCGGGCTCGAATAGCGTAAGTACGAGCTGAGGCTCTCTGCTCTACTCTCAAAGTGTAATCGGATGTTGGTCTTTGACCTCTGTCTGTCCTGAATCCTTGACTTGCCCTATGACCTCTCTAAATCGTAGGCTCCGATCTCACTGGTGTAGTCGCTGGGGTACCCAATTTTCTTGAGCAATCCCTCAGAAATGATATTTCGATCCACAATGGAGACATGCTCCCGATAATCTCCAACATTCACTCCAATGATGTCTTCCACAGTACATGCATATAGGTATTACGTAAGATCCTCCTGTGTTGGCCACTGAAGTCGCCTGTAGCCTCGGTCTGAACTCAGATCTCTGACTCTGGCTTCATCCCTAGAAATATGTCGATACTGAGAATCCACTCTTATTGGAGTCTCTAAACTTCTTGCCAGATCATGACATAAAATGAGAAGATTCTGGAGTTCTCTAGCCCTGCAGTTCTCTTGCCCTGATCCTTGTTCCTCTTTTCAACTTCCTCTTCAGTAATCAACTTCTCAATATTTTGTGCCAACCCTAATAGCTTAGTCAAATATGTTGTTTCTGATCCCAGAATTGATATCTGGATATTACTGTTCAGTCATCGCTTGAATCTACAACATATCTTCGAATCATTAAGTACAATCTCCCTTGCATATCGGGCCAGACGTCGATATTCAGAAAGTTTCATACTCTAGAACTGTCATATCTCTCTGTATCGGATGTATCAGATGAAGAAACTCTCTACTTCTGTCTTCTATATACTGCACTCCTACATATCGTTCGCAAAACTCTTTTATGAAGAAATTGCACGATATTGTAATGCTCATCCACCACATGTAGGCTTCATATTTCAGTAGAGTCATGGCTCATTGTAATATATATTCTGTAGTACATGGCATAAAGGTAAATATTTGCTGAAGTTGATCCAACCAATACTCAGCTTTGGTCGGATCGTCGCCTTTCTTTCCTCTGAATTCATTTGCTCGAAATATATGAAGTCTTTCAGTGACAGAGATTTGGCTACTCGGCATAAACCCAGCTATCTGTCGGAGTGCGTTAGCTAAAGTCTGCAAAACAACATCTTGTCCTGGAATGGGGATATCTGTTGAGGCACATACTTTTTGTTTTTATTTCACTTTTTTGCTTAGTCAACACTATCTCCAAGTGGGGGACCATTTATTTGACACATGTCCTCCCTTCTTTCTTGGGTGGTAGCCGATACACTAAGAAAAGAAAGGGTGAGGAATTTCCTCATCATTTTACCACATTTGGGCCTAAAGAAGTGGATTAAATTTCATTTGCTTATAAAAGCTAACGACTATTCATACTAAGATATATTTTTGGCCCACTCACTAATTTACCTAATTAAATCATCTTGAATAATTTTAATTAATTCTATGCTCCCACCAAATAATATAATTTAATTAAAACAATATATATTATGATAATTCAAAAACAAATACTAATACAATCTTTTAATTAACTTAATTTATGACACTAGATAATATTTGAATTTCTAAATCTAATCATATTAATTTAATGTCATATAAAATTCTAAATTTTAGATTATTAAATTCTCGAATTATCTAAATTTCTATTATAATTAATTTTCAAAATTTTCGGGGTGTTACAGGCCGAGAGGACAAATGATGGCGATGATGGAAGGCATGTGAGGGTCTTGGAGATGGGGGTGATGGTGCTAGGGTTTGTATTATGAAAAGCGTGCTTTTGGCTGCTTTGTATTAAAAACTATATTTTCTATAATAGAGAAGCAATTCAATACTGTCACATAATTTGCCTTTGTGATTATAGATGCTTATTCTTAAGCATATAATCATAAATTGAGCAAACAAGTCATCTTTTTATATTGTAGAGTGAATGATGGATCCATTATCACAAAAGATCTTTCAGTCGGTTCCTTGTATAAGAAAATCAAGTTCTCAACCTAGATAGAAATGGACAATCTATTGTGAAACGTTGCAATGTCGATCCGAAGTTCGTGTCTATCTTGGCCATCTAATGGCATTGTAAGTGGTATGATACTGAAATGGATTATAGTGAGATACGTACTTCTATGTTGTGTAAATGAAGTACAAGGTTTCAGTGATTATTTATTTCTTAATGTAAGTAACACTAAGCATACGATATTGATTATGCACTGCATTGTTTTATCAATAGCTGCGGGTTTTTCGTAATCCAAATTTGATATCTTGGGTAGTGGTAATTAATGTATAGCGGTGCTAGTATTGTTATTATATAGAACCGTGTGTCAGGAGACCCGAGTTGATAATATCCCCAATAGGTGTTCGAAAGAGAAATTATTATACAAATCTGCACAGTTGGAATTTATTCCATTATAATAAATAAAGTTTGAAATGGACCACACTTGGAAAAACAAAATTAATTAATTAAAGCTAGCTTTTAATTAATCAATGGATATTGGAAATCTTAAACGCATGAAATAATAAATTAAAAGGGGGCCATATTCGTAATATGGATCATGTTGGGTAGATCAATATTAATTCTATAGTAGAATCAATTAATATTAGTGAACTTAATTAAAGTTGGGTTCAACTTAAAGAATTAAGCCCATTAGGAGGCTCAGTCCTAATCCTACTTGGAATCCCTAATCTAGTATATTACTTTAACTTGATTATCTAGACTTCACACGGTCTATAAAGCTTGATAGTATATTGTCCACACAATATTCAAGCTATATGAGAGAATAGGTCAGATGATTCAAATGACAACTTTTGAACTCTAGGAGGATGCCTAGGGATCTGTTTCTGCTTCATGCTCCCTTTCTAAATGCGTTCTAAGTAGATTGAATTTGAATGTCCTAATTAAATTTAAATATCATCATATGATATCCTTGACAATAGGGATTCTTAAATGGAAACCCCAGCAGATGGGACAAATGAGGCTGATGCTCAAATAGATTTAAACTGGAGCAGTTGTGATGATCTGTACTATTTCGTAACTGAATTTGATTTAGATGATGTGAGTCTATGTAAACTTCACTTTATTTATAATGAAGAATATACATTTGTTAGGATAAATAAGCCCAAAATGACTAATGTGTTTGATGCTATTGATAGTAATGATGGTTTTGAGGATGTATATTTAGGACATGAACATTTGTCTGACTATGAAAAAATAGATGATGATCTATCTAAAAATGAATATGAAAATGATGGAATGAAATGTAGAAAGAATAGATAGTTTATGATCCTAAATGTAACCATGCGAATCTAGAAATTGTTCTTGAGATGAAATTTTAAGATGGTTTTAGTGAAGGGAAACATTGACAACTTAAGGTATTGAAAATGTAAGGTTTTCTCACTTTAGACGTGTTACCAAGTCTAAGTTAATGGCTTTGTGTAAATCACATTGTCCTTGGAAAGCGTATGGAAATGTGGTCCATTCCAATGGAACATTTGTCATAAAACTATATAGGAGTGACCATAAATGTCATAGGGAAATGGATAGCAAAATATACTTGAATGTCTTTAGGGTATGGAATCTGGTAGGTAACCTGTGTACATGCCATAACTATCATCACATTCATGAATCAGAATGCTTCTGATTATATGAATGATTTCTATACTGTGAGAAAGTATCTAACAGGTTATGAGTTTAGAATTGCACCCATTAGGTACAACAAAATGTGGCATGTGGTGAATGGTGTGATTCTGAAACCTCCATTAATAGAATAATGTCTGGAAGACCGAAGGGAAATAGAATCTGAAAAATTCTTAAGCAAACATGGTGTCCAAATAACATGCAACAATTGTCATCAGAAAGGACATGATATTCGAAGCTGCAAGAATAAGCAAGTATAAAAGGAGGTTACTGATAAGGTATTGTATCATATTTCGTATCAAGAGTCTTTTATCGTATTTTTATACGTATATTTTGTTAGAAAAAGAGAGGAAGACCAGCTAAGACTGTTGTTGGAGTTTTGAAAACAGGAGGGACATGGAATAATAGGAGAGAGAATGAACCTACTCGAGTAAGCCATCGCCTCGACTATTATTTGAATTGACTACTTTTTTTAACTAAAAAGCTCATTTATTGGTGGTTAAGCAGTCATTTACCGAAGGCCGTGGTAAGTCATTATTTACAAGAGGCCATGGTAAGTCATTATTTACAAGAGGCCATGGTAGGAGATCATTTGCATACCCACGTCCTGTTGCATCATCATCAACAGCCCGCGAGAGTGTTGTAATGACCCAAGTCTCCACAACACAAGAGATGATAAATGATGTCCATAGTAATATCAATTAGTCTGATGTACATTTTAGGGGTTTTTTTTTTTGTATATTATGGGCAGTAGCACTATACTCTATGCTATCTTCAGCTAGAAAACATTTATTTTGAATGTAGCCCTTCTTTTCGTATAGCCCTCTATTGGACATTAACAAGAAATAATATATGCACATGTAGTGCATTTTTAGAATGGATTACTTGCCAACATATGTCACCTTTTCTTATGCTTTAATAAGTTATCTTACCTTTTACTAAACTCGGAATGTTACCCCTATGAACTTGCGGTTTAGTTTTTAGTCGAATAAATAGCCGATCACCTATATATATATAACCTCAAATAGGTTCTTTGCGAATTTATGGGTGCCAAAATTCAACAGGTAACCTGTTTGCAAAGAACCTACCAACTAATTCCCACTAAAATCCAACACTTCACTCAAATACATCACAATTAGCTAAAAGTTATAGATCCTACATCATAAAATATGCGAACACCACAATCATACAACCAAATGCCTATTTTAGAAGGCCAATCTTAAACTATTGAGCATGAATAATATGCTCTAATTCTCCATTCAATTACTTCAAAGCTTCAATAGATGAGCATGATTCTTCTATCAATTTATTTAGTTGTTCACATTCATTCACCTTGAGATTATACATTTCATTTTCACACTTTCCATTAGCTTTGTATTATTAAGCAGCTCTTCAATCCTTGTTTTCTCATACTTCATTTTGGTAAAGCTAAACTTGTAGTACCCTGAAAGCTCTAAATCAATCTATTCCCATAGTCCGCAATCATCTCACTGAAGGTGAAGTTCAATTAAATCATTTTATTACATAGTTCAACCAAATAAAAGCAACATCAAGATAAGCAATAAATGTATTGCTCTGCGACTGCAATGGTAGAATCGTCTCACTGGGTCTTTCTCAGTATTCAACGTTCTCAAGACAGTGGGGACTTGATGGAAGCACAATCTAGGAGGATCAAGTAGGTTCGATGAATTGGTTGATAAAGACGTAGCCATCGAAGAACCAAATTCTGTTCACTTTCTCATAGGTCTGACCCCCTATAAACAAACTTATAAACACAAAACTAAAAAACTATGGTTCTGCTATGCATAACAGAAAATTCAGAGAATGCATAGTAAATATTCGATAAAAGTCAAACCATAACTCTGAAGAGTTTTCAAGTTTTGCTATGTCACTAGGTCTTCGCTGAAATTCTCAAAGGAAATCATCGAAATCAATTATCGAGATAAATTTTAGGAAAAAAGTTTAAGCAACATAGGATCCAAACAACATACACATGATTCATCTATAGCACAAACGAGTTGACTCAATACTGAATAAACCTTGCATTGCCCACCAATCGCTTTCTCTGGTCAACTCTCTCTTTCTTTGGTATGCTTTCTTAATCCTAAATTCAACAAATGAAAATATTAAGTTCAGTATATCGTGACATCATTTGGTTGCCTTTAATGTGACGTCGTTTTGGTTGTCGTTCAATTGTGCCACATAATTTATTCAGCAAGCCATGTCAGTGCCGAAATCTTGATTAGTTGCAAAATTAGATCAACTCAATAGTTCAGTAATTTACACACAAATTTTAATTTTTTATGCAACAAAAAGTTAGCCAAAGTTGAGGAATTTACATGCAAATACCCCTTAAATTAAACCTTGTCCTTTTCCACACGAACTAGATTGAACTGGATCCTCAACCACTCTGACGTCTTCAACAACATGTTGAATGGTAGAGCGTCGGCAATACGATTCACGGTCAATGTACACACCTACAACATGGGCTACTATCTCAACGACGACATCTATTCCAAATGACTGACGTTCGTGAAGACTATTTTGTGTCCAACTGAGCCCAAAATAGCTTGTTATACACAGGAACATGAGTCCGTGCGAAAAGACGTGGAACAAACATTCAATATTCTCCAAGAATGGTTTGCGGTCGTGAAAGGTCTAGGTTGTATGTGGTACAAGGACATGCTCGCTGACATCATGTACGCGTGCACTATATCGCACAACATGAACGAAGTCGAGGACGTCCGTAATTAGAAGGACGAAGACACGGCCGACACCTCGACCACAAGTGAGGCCTCATCTCGAAGTGTGCACTGACATTTCGTCGTAAGTCTATACGCACAAATGATCTTAATTTGAAATGTTTATTTCTTTAGGTCCTAAAGGCCACAAAATATGTTACTTTACATCAACTTATTAATTTGAGTGATTGATATTTCACAATTGAGTTTTATGCTATTTGCACATTCATAATAGTCAACCATATCTTGATAATTTCAAAAAAAAAAAAAAAACAAAATACTAGTTTCCTAGTAGGGTTTTGAGTAGGGAGATGCGTATCTTGATAGTTTTAGCATCCTAAATCGTCAGCTATTCCCTTTTCTCTTCTTCGACTTAACATTCTTTTCAGATTTGAAGAATTTTCAACAGTAGGGCCTTACGTACATACACTTTCGTAGAATTTCATATCGGAAATTCGAAACCCTAGAGAGAAATCCCAATTCGACTATTTCTTCGTCTTCAAGTGGCAAAAGGTCAGCTCTTAAGAATTGCATTTAAAGATCTTGTTTTCTCTAAGGACATATTCGTTCAAATACTATTCTGATGAAAATATTACAGATCTTGTTTTCTCTAAGGATACGATTCAGCAATTCATCTATCTGGTTTTTCTGATGAAAATACTTTTGTTATATGCATTTTTTTATTTAAAGATTATTGCAATGTATCGATCTATATGCATTGTTTCGTATTCCCAGTTTTGAAGTTGGGATTCTGGAAGTTAATGGTAAATTCCTGTTGAAGTTGTTGCCTTTCCTTTTCTCCCTTATTTTTTTATGTGAGTTTTGGTTTTTTCATTTCAAAGAGTTGAACACTGGTTTCCTGTTGTGTTATTTAGAGAGGGAACCAATCCTTTCAATTCGTCTCAGAATCTAAATAATATTCATTCCCTAAAAGTGCTTTTTAGGCTACCATTCATCAAAATGGGACTTATCTCGACCCTTTGACTTAGGATTAATCAGTTCTATCTATGGGAAGTCCAATTCAGCGTCACAAACAAGATAACTGTATTGATTTTCTACTTTGTAGTGTCATTGCCATTCTATAAATGTTTTGTTCAAATTAGTAATAGGATTGCTCAAATCGAACCATGAATTCCTGTGAAATAAATATTTAATGGCAGAGTTAAAGCACGGTAGTGTCATATTGTTTATATGTGTCCATATGTAGTTATTTGAGTGCTAGTAAATACTAATCAAGGTCTCAGGTACATCTTGGGAAGTATCAAACATCTAGGTGTTTTAATTTAGGGTTCTTTTATCTATTGTGTTCGGTCCTTCTCATTAGGTGTGAATTTATAAGCAGGTACAATAATCAAGCAACCTGAACAACAGACAGAATTGCTCATGATGCATTTGGTGTCATGCTTTGTTCAGTTCTTGGATTCAAAATGTTTTAGAAGATATGCAATTGCTTCTGTCTATGTAACTTTTACGATTTTATGTATGCACCACTTTATTGGCATATGTTCTAAGAAGTGCCCAAGAATACCATAAGATGCGTCTGCTTGGAGTTTCTGTCTATAATCCAAAATATACTTGCCGGATACTTTAAATATGCCTAGGCTCATACTTGCTTTTCATTTAATTTGAGTTCTTTTCATTCACCTCATTAACATACTATATGTTTTCCACTTTATGGCATCTATTCTTGAATGGTCTTATCTGTTCTCGTTTGAACTTCGCCTGTGGTTTGGTTCTGAAGGTTGAGATTTTGGGTGCAGAAATGGCAACAGGTGGAGCTGCGCCCGAACGAGGAAGTGCTGCAGCTGCTGCGGCTAATCTTCGTAGGAGAAGAACAGGTGGAGGTGGAGGTGGAGCTGGTGGTGGAACTAGCGGAACAATGCTTCAGTTTTATACAGATGATGCCCCGGGGCTTAAAATTTCTCCAAACGTCGTTCTTCTGATGAGCATCGGTTTCATAGCTTTTGTTGCTGTACTTCATGTCGTGGGAAAGCTCTACTTTGTCCGCAGGGACTAATCTGAGCTGTTGGTCTACCATACTGAAGTCTGGATATGGAAAAACTACTGTTCTTTTAAATTTTATTTTGGTGAACTTTGAGAGCAGTCAAAAGGAAAGCCAAGTTCTTTGAGATGTAGCTTTGTCACAGAAGCATGTCTGATTAATATCAAATCCCTTGGTTGATTCGTGATATTAAGGTAGCAGATGAGATTGATTGCCTTGCTTATAGATGAAATTGATAAATTATATGATTTGAGTATTTGAAAGATTAGATGATAAAACATGAGATGAGCAAGATGGCTGCTGTTAAATTCCTTAAAGATCTGTCACATTGTTCAACATGCATCCACTTCAGATATATTTGACAAATCCGATGCAATTTGACGGCATAACAGATGCTACAGACAAGATTATTTTACTTTTTCAGTAATAGCAGCAGCTACATCTATCCAACTAACTACATTGTTCATCATCCATCCAATCACCTCCAACAAATTCTACCATCATACAGTAGAATGAATTCACTTACAGTTAAAGATTATACACAAGACGCCTCGTTGAGTACCTTGTCCCAATTACACCTTGAGCAAAAGGAGAATCGAATCAGTTTCGAACGATGTTGAATCTTTCTGCACCATATGCCAAGAAAAATGCTAATGCAGCAGAGAAATCTTCAAGAACTTCTGGACAGCAGTCGTTGACAAAGGAAACTCAGTTCTTATAAATCTTCTGGTTAGAACAGCAAAGTTGGACCGATCAGCAACATAGAATATGAATATTAACATTTCCTGAAACACAGATAGGTATAGAGATAATCACAGATAAAGCAATTCTGCAATTGCAATAACACATTCAAAAATAGCTTGTCACAACACAAGCAGCTTATCAGAATATTCTGCTTCATCATTTCATAGCCGCTTAAATCGATTAATTATCTCCTCGGATGACCATAGAAATAACGTGTTTTCTCTGCATTGCATTTGAAACCAAATCATGCAATGCCCCAAAGAAGGATAGTAATTACCTTGCCAGGAAAATAAAAAATCAAAAACATGAAATATACGCACAACAAAATAAGGCAAGAGATATTACTGTACATTACCTGAGCTACATAATCTTTGATTTTGTCGTAAATAGGCGCATCTAGAGCTCTCTCAGCAAGCTCATAGTGCATAGTGTTGCCTTCGGGACCATTAAATTTTTCTTTCTGCAAATATCTGCATCACAATACCAACCAAACTCTGTATGAAATAAGAATGTACAAACAATCACCTTTCCTGGACAAGTGCTTCTAACGTTTGAAAAATTATGAAGCTTTTCCCTCATTTTCATGCAACCCCAAGCGCTTTAGATGATGCCAAAGATTTTCTGCAAGAGTTGCAAAGAAAACAATTACTTTGTATGTTGATGAAAAATGCATATATATTTGCAAAATATACGGAGTTAACAAAAACTTACCCGGATCATTTTTAGTGACGGCTCGATATACTGATCAAAGCTCGTAATCGCGTACGCGGACGACGAACTGCTTTCCACGGCACTATCTTTTGAGATATTAGAGAATTGAACAAGAATGTACGTGTTTCTTGTTTTGTAGTTTCGTTTTGTTGCTTGTGTACATACATATGCACCATTGTATATATTTAATTAAAATGTGTAACTACCTTGTGCATTTTTTTATTTTTTTTTTACTTTGCTTAACTGCCATGCAGTTTTGCCCATAATGGGCGTATGAAAAATAACATCTCTCACACACACATAATGGGCAAACATTCTCGTATTTAAGATTTAGAAATCGTTATCTCAAATCTATTTTTCTCTTTAATATTCATACTAGGAAATAGTCCGTGCGACCAGCATACTTTCACCGTGAGAGCTAGGCACTATGAAACTGTTAAATTGCACCCTAGATTCTTTTAGTCCCATTTGTTAATTTCTCGCGATCTCTTTATGTATCATTGATGATACAATAACTTTTGTATTCACAATTGTATTTAGCATATAATACACAAATGGTTGATCAGTGAATACTGTTAAATGGTAATCAAGGAAGAGGTTGGAGAGATCATGGAGAACATCTTTTGTATATTTCTGTATATCAAATTACAGCGGCTAGGTTTTCCTCTTATAAGAGGTTTACACGATATTTAGGATATTCCTATCTATGGTATACACAGATTTTATGTGATCTGATTTTCTTTCCTAGTTTAACAAATACAATTTAAATGAGATACTATAATGATATTCTCTTTCCCTCGAGTATTTCCATTTCAATTCAACTGCTCTCTAAACATGCCCCTTTAGATCGAATCATACTTGATTATTGGCAACATGCTAATATAGCTAACATTGAGTTGAAACTTTAAGAGATAGTCAAAAGTCTTGAGATTACTTAAATTGAGATCCCTTATTGATCTCATGGGTCTCACATAACTTAGAAGTAGAGATCCAAGCTTCTATTACCCATTTTTGGTCGAATAACGTGCATGTAGTATGAATTACATGTTACGGTATTACTCTCCGTTTTCTAGGAGCATATGTCTTCATCGTATTAACAATACCATACATGTGATAGATCAAATGCTCACGGTATCTAACTTTAGTCCATTGCTCTACTTGGTTGACCATATCAACAACATAACTCTCACCCGGTGTATTAGACAAATAAAGTGAGTATTGAGATCTTTTATTCACTTTCGATCATAATTTACAAGACCTCATCTTGATCAATTATCAAGGCAGTCCAGTTTCAAAACAAGCTCTCATTAAAAAACTTAGTTTTAAATTTGAAACTAATCTCATCTTCACATAGTACTAAACTATAGAAGTGTTTGCCCATTTGAGAAGGCCAACCATCTGCCCGACATACCTTTTATCTTATATATATGTACTTAACATGTATTTACACTTGTGTATGTTATTTCTTAATAAAGCACTAAACTTTATTAAACATTAATGTACATTTCAAACATATATTAATGGCAAAACAAATTATTCGTATAAAATAATACAGCTAGTACATCATATTCTACGCGATCTCAGAGATCTAACATGATTGTTACATACGTCTCTATGAGTTGGCTTTGTAAATGGATCTACAACCATTTTGTGCGTAGATATGTACCGTATGTTCACTTCTTTACGTGTAACCAGATCGTGTATAAAATCTTACTTTATATCTATATGTTTAGTTCTTGAATGATATTTGGGATCTTTAGTGAATGAAATTGCAGCTTGACTATCGCAATTCACCACTAGCACTCTAGATGCATTTTTGTTGAATCTCAAATGGTTCAAGAATCATTCCAGCCAAACAGCTTCTTGTACTGCACTCGAAATTGCCACAAATTCAGCTTCCATTGTGGACAACACTATATAAGTCTGTTTCTTGCTAGTCCAGGACATCGCACCATTATTTAGTAAGAAAACATATCCTGATGTTGACTTACTTTTATCCAAATCTCCGCCCAGTCTGTATCCGTGTACCTGATCAGATTATGGTAATATCCATGATAGAACAATGAGTAATCCATCATGCCTTTGAGATACCTTAGTATCCTTTTAACTGTTGTCCAGTGAGGTTGACCTCGATTTGATAGTTATCTACTTGCTAGCCTAACAACATAGCTGGTATCAGGTATTGTGCACATTGTTGCTTACATAAGGCTTCCTATTAGCTCTTGTGAAAAAGCTAATAGCCTTTTTGGGGGATCTCGGGTAATTTTTACTCTAAGTTATAAGCTGTTTTACCCATGTCATTCATTTCAAAATTAGAGGACAACCATCATTTTATCATTAAGACATGCTCCATATCATTACCGGCCAACAGTCTGTCATCCACATATAGTTACAAGATAACGAATTTGTTTTTGTCTCTTTTGACATACACACAATGGTCTTCATCAATCATCACAAAGTCATATGAAATGATAGCATAATGAAATTTAATATACCATTGTCTAGAAGATTGCTTAAGACCATAAATTGATCTTAGCAGTTTGCACACTTTGTGCGGTTAACTTTTGTCAATGAAAACTACTGGTTGTTGCATGTAGATTTCTTCTTGTACTTTGCCATTTTGAAATGCAGTTTTGACATCCATTTGATGTAACTCCAAATCTAAACTTGCGACTATGGCTAATATTAAGCATATGGATGTAAATCTCAGTATAGGAGAGAAAGTCTCTTTATATTCAATCCTCTCTTGTTGAGTATACCATTTTATTACAAGACGTGCCTTGTATCTCTCGATTGTCCAATCAGACTTGCGCTTAATTTTGAGAACCCTCTTGTTCCCTATAATTTTGCGTCCCTTTGGTAGGTCAACCAATTTCCAAACGCTATTTGATCTGATCGACTCCATCTCTTCTTCCATTACTTTCATCCATTTATCCTTCGCATTAGAAGAAAGAACTTCTTTCACATTATGGGGCTCTTCTTTATCTTGTAGTGTAATTAACAAAGCTTATCCCTCTATATCAAAATGATGACGAGGTATGTTTCCACGATTACCATGCCTAACTTTAGGTTATTGCAGAACAAATTCAGCATCTCTTGTCAGGCTCCCTTGGATGAGATACTATTGGTACAGATCCGGGAACTTGTAACAACTGATCTGAACTAGTCGAATCATCAGGATCTATTATCTCATAAAGAGGGATATCTTGTCCTATCTCACCCTTTTTATGAAAATTGTTTTCCAGAAATATAGCATCTCGAGATTCAAACTCTGTAATGCTCTCACTTTCTTGTTCACCGATAAACACATGTCATTTTGAATGTTCAGAGTATCTTATAAATATACTATGTTTCCCTCTTGGACCTAGCTTACCATGTAGGTGAGCAGTCTCACGCACATAAGCAGCACAACCCTAATGTCTTAGGTTACTAAGATCGGGTTTTCTTCCCGGTCATAATTCATAGGTAGTTGTTGCAACATATTTGGAGGGCCACCTATTTAATACATAGGTGGCCATCAATAGCGCATCACCCCAAAAAGATGACGGGCAAATTTGATTGGGTCATCATTGACCTAACCATTTCTAGAAGCGTTCAATTTCTTCAATCTGCAATTCCATTTTGTTGTGGAGTTCTCGGAATAGTTAGTTGCCTATCTATTCCTTTTTCATCATAAAATTGTTTAAACAGATCAGAAAAATATTCACGTCCGAGATCGATTATTTATGCCTTAACAGTTTTATCTAATTGATTTTCCACTAAAGTTACATACTTTCTGAAACACTCCAATGCTTCAGACTTATGGGAAATCAAATAGACAAAATCAGATCGCGTGAAGTCATCAATAAAAGTAATGAAATATACAGTTCCACTTCGTGCTCTAACACTCATTGGGCCACAAATATCAGAATGGATGAGTTATAATAGAAATTCAGCACGTGTTCTCAACCGAATTGTTTTCTTATCATTTTATCAGCTAGATTATTTTCACATAAATCTAGGTTAACTTTATCGAGAGAGCCTAATAGTCCCTCTTCAGCTATCCTATGCATCATGTGTTGTCAGTGGCGAAGCCATGTAGAAAGATGGGGGGTCCATGGGCCCCCCACCAATTTTGAAAAAACGCAGGGGTATTTTAGTAATTTTTATTATTTATAAATTA
>JAYDZE010263620.1:0-19523 GCA_034509125.1 Monilaria moniliformis
TATATATATATATATATATATATATAAAGAATAAAAGAAAATTAGGGCTGTAGGTGTCGATCACGCGCTTTGAAGATCCAAATGCGATCCTACTAATTGTTATATTTTCATGCATTATGCCAATTTCCTGACACAGGGTCCTAATATTTTAATCTATTTGCTGTAATATTTATTATTAAATTCAGAATGCGTCCATAATTAAGTGGTTACAATAATTAAACAATAAATCTGATTGAGATATTCAAGAGTATTTATATGCGGTAACAATAGTGAGAATGACTATTTAATTACAAACCTTCCCTTTCCCACGGTGCCTTTTTCAACCACGATCAACAAATCTTTCTCTATATTTTTCAAAATTTTGAATAAAGCCGATCTCACCAATTGTATATTTGTGTACACAGCTAAATTACAAAAAAAAAAAAGAAAAAAAAAAAGAAACTCCAATAATAAATAATAAATGTAGATCTAAAACAAACACGACTTTTGTGAATTGTTAATTGACTAACCACAACACAACCCACATATGATTGCAACAAGATCTCATGATTCACGCTGTGACAAATCTTATATAATAAAATTCAACCAATTAACTTGCTCGTGCGTTCTAGGCTGTTACCTATGTACAATTAAATACTATTGCAACTTTTGAAAAATGAAAAATTGTCTCCCTACAGTTTCTTATTTAAATAATTTTGATAATTTAATTTAAGGGTACGGCCAGTTGGTGGAACAGAACTTTAAATATACTGCATGTGAAGACAGAATAATTCTGCTCGGAAATTAACACACCAATCATGCATGTGGAGCCCCTTCACTATTTTTCATGCATTAGTTTATGTGGAGAACGCTGCTCTGTCTTATTTTTATTTTACGTGTGACTGTGTGAGGATAATATATAAGAGTTAGGACTAAAATACCAACCTCACCTTTTGAGTCGTCCTACTCAGATGAAAAGGAATTTGAAAGCAATCATTACATGAGAAAATAACGTGTGCACTGCTTGTGCGACACTAGTTAGATAGATACTTATGAGCTACTTTCTTTGATAATTGTCATCGGTTATCAAAAATAACTATTACTTGTATAACTTATTACTTTCGTACTTAATTATTGTGTGAAAATTTTAAAAATAATAAAATTACATGAATGATAAAGATAAAATGAAAAATTTGACAATATTTTACCATGAATTTTTTAGGGAAAGTAACTTGTAAAATATCGATTTTTGGTCGAGTTCTGATTTCACAGACCACAAAAAAGTTTATGCTTGAATTATGATATTTTAATGGGAAAATGGCTTGTAAATTATTAAACTTTGACCAAATTCTAATTTTGTACATCAATTTATAAATTTATCTAATAATTACTAAACTTTTAATTCTATTTAATTTTACTAATGAGGTTGGACTTTTAGTTAACAAGGCCCCATATTCAAATTATTGTAAGTTAATTAATCAAGTTTAATATTAGTTAAAACGATGACACCTTGAAATAATTTCAGCCAATTTGGCCAACTCAGATTTTCAAGCAGCCATGTCAACATTAGATTTAGGAAAAACAAATGAACTTGAAGTTTAGTTATGGTTAGACAGTTTTTTAAGTTGGTGTACAAAATTAGAATTTGGTCAAAATTCAGTAATTCAAAGGATATTATCCCTAGGTTTATTGATTTGGATACTGCCATTGATATTATCTTTTGAATTGGTACTGATACGGCCACTTGGGTTTTGATCACCTTGAATCTGTAGGTGTCGTGTCAGATGCTTGGTTTGAGCTACTATTTTACGTTATTTAGTCTCTCTTTTTTTATCTTGCCTAATGCCTAGGAAACTTTGGGGATTCTATGATACTCTTTTTTGTCTACTAGGTTTAGCCTATGTCGGAGGTTTTACTCACAAGGTTTCAATGAGGTTTAGTCAATCTTGGTCTCTTAGGTTCTTTCCCCATGCTCTTCTTGAGTTGTATCCCTAGCTAGGATATGACATAGTACCTTGATTTATTTTGTTCATCCATATAAAAGAAATTGGTGTACGAATTTCTAATTTGACCAAAATATAGAAATTTATATACTATTATCTCATTTTCTGAAATATAACTCTTATTTAGGGACAGGTAGTATATTATATGTGTAAGCAGTCAAAGTGGTTAAGAAATACATTAGTCAAATCTATAAATATATTATAAATGAACCAAGCTACACGTTTAATAAATAATTATTAGTTAAACGAACCAAGCTTGAGTCATTTGGTAATATTCAGTCTGTTAGAACTTAGCTCGTTAGCAAGCTTTTTATAGTGAATCAGCTTGAAAGTATAAAATAATTAATATATACAACTGATCTTTTTGTATGTAATTAGTCATAATTGTATTGAGTCTCTAACTAGCTAATATATATTATTTGTTACAACACAATAATGAATATATTTTTTTTTAGATCTTTGTATTTTTGTTGGTTGTTGACTTGTTTCGTCGGGTTCCTACACAAATTTTCCACTTTAGAAATTTTTTATACTAACTATTTTGTTATTTAACTAACACACCCATTAATAATCCATAATTTGGCGTCATACATATTCTAGATGAAAACATGCATCACATAAGCATTATATATGTAAAAAGTCTTCTAAAGTAATCATTAAATCAAACAAGAAATATATTTTTCAATAAGTCCACTTGGAATTTTAATTAAGTTTTGCAGTGGGGATTAATTTTAGATTAAGTTCTTTCAACATATGAAGATGACCAATTAAGTCATTTTCTCACTTTAATTTCTTGATAAAATTGGACGTACCGTAGAGGAAGAACAAACAAATTTTGTAGTTGTGGTGAACAATATATGATGATATGGCATGATGAGAATCCTTTAATTACTCTTGTTTTCTTCAATTTTGCAAAATTGATTCTGCCATAGGAAGAGAAGAAATTGAAGAAATAATTTCAAATTTGATTGGATAATAATGATTGACGTATTATTTAAATATATTAATTGTAAATCCCCACACATATTTAAATAGAATATAATGGCTTAAATTAACAAATTATTTCATTTGTCTCTGTTGATTACGTCAACTTTTATGATTCACAACCATACAAGATCTTTCGTTAAATCTTAGAATCAATATTAAAGTATATAAATACCATTTGTGTGGAGTTCGTGTGGCCGAGTGGCTACGACATGTTTCTTTCACTTCTTTTCTTTTTTCTTTTGGTTACGACGTGGATTTACTACATGACATTAGAAAGGAAAGGCTGTGCCCCTCAAGAAAAAAGAAAAGGAAAGGTTGTAATACAATATTAATTAATTGCATGTGACGGTCATGGTCGCGTCTGGAAATAATTAATAACGACATCGGAAAATTGAGTAGCAAAATTTGTGAGACGAAATCAGAATCTAGAATCAAATATTAATACAGATATATACATGATTTTAATCAAATATTAAAACCGACATGGTCGCCCCTTTCTCGATGACCAGATCTGCTTTTGTTGCGGCTCGAAACTTGAAAATATTTGCTTCTCTGGAAAATTTTAAGTTTGAAGAAATCGTAAGTGTTAGGATCTGTCATTGTTGCGACTCGGAGACTGAAGATAATGTCATGCAAGTATACGTTCTGAAGCCACTAAATGAGACTTTTCAACCATAGCTCTTGGAATACGCCCCCTCCATTTTTAAGTTTTGGATCTACCACTGCTTCAGACTGCATTTAAATAATATTATAATATGACAAAATTATTTATTAGACATAAGTTTTACTAATTTAGCATAGAAAAAAATCATTTTTTAGCTCCACACTTTTAGATACGCACTATTTTCGGGTAATTTGAACTTCCAATTTATTAATTGGAAAGAAAACGACTTATCAACTAAGCTGCATTTGTAGTAAATTATCGATTGGAGTTTGTCTTTTATCCTTAAATCATTAAGTTTTGCTGATATGCTCTTGTATAATTTTTGACCAATCAATTTCATGGTTGTAAATTGTGACATGAGTGTACAAGATTGTGACTTATCGGCAAAACAAAAGTGCTATTCCACAAGCTTGAGACATTCTCTTGCAATTCTTCTTGTGAAATAGCAGTTTTAATGTTATTGGTCAAAGTCTATCGCATGAACATAAGGCTCAATAAGTTAGATTTTTCCTAAGCTTTGGAGACAATCTTCTCGTCATCACTACTTCCATCAGTAATAGTAGCAGACTTACCGTCTTGCAGTGCCAAGTCAAGGTCCAAGATGCCTAAGTGGATCATGACTTGTTAGCACCATTCTGAAAAGTTTTGTCTATTAAAAATCGCAACAAGCAGAGCTTGCGAATGAAGAAAAGCAGCTACAAATGTAAATTATGAAATGCTCAAAATCATATTCAGATTTAAAACCAAAAGTACAACGCAGAACACCTTTGGACAGAAACTAAGTTGTACTATCTTCATTCACTACAATAAATATGCGTTTTACCGGCGGAATGTTGTCCATCACTAATTATCGGCGGATTACCGGCGGACACTCCGTTGGTACATTTTACCGGCGGATCTCTGGTGGGTTTTGGCGCCATGCGTTACGCGCCAAAATCACCGTCGTATTTACCGGTGGATACGTGTCCGCCGATAACACCATCGGACATTATCTGTCGGTATAACGGTTTTTCGCAATAGAATTACACAAAATAAGAAATTACCGGTGAAAATATAGTATTTAATTTATAATTTTTTATTTTTATAAATAGTATATAATAAAGGGCTAATTGGATGTAAATTCTTACATTATAAATTGGAATTTGTTTCATACACAATAAAGATGGTGACAATTATACAAACTTTTATCATTTCCAAAATTTTCTCAAATTCAAATTCCGCCCAAATCGATGGTAGCCTAACATTGAATTTTTTTAAAATGTCACACGACTTTAAACATTCGGTTGCTAACGTGAGATTATATTTAATCAAATTAGTGCTCAAAATTTAGATATATGATGCTAAAAAGTAGATATGGATGTTCAAAAGATAGACGATCACGCTCAAAAGTCATATGTAAATCCACATCTGACTTGTGAGCATTATATATCTAACTTTCATGCATTCATTTGACTATATAGAATTTCATGTTAGCAACCGATGTTTAATGTCTCGCAGTGTATCAAAATTTCGATGTCATGTTAACTTTGATTTAAGCGGAATTAGAATTTAGAGAAATTCTTAAAATTATCAGAGTTTCTTTATTTAATCACCAATTTTATTGTATAAGGGAAAAACTAGAATTTAATTATATTGTTATTAAACAGGGGAACACCATCAAACTACAAACTTATAGCAAGCTAGAATAATTATTAGTAGTATTTATAGAATGATGGACTGGTGCAATACCATATCCGTGCACAAGCTTGTAGTCCAATATTATTATACATATGTGAATATTAATGATTGGCAACATGTGTTCATCACTTATCACTTTCCAATATTTTATTACGTGGATATTAATGATATGCAACATGTGTTCGACTTCTCACTTTCTCAGTGTACACTTTCACACAGTCATGGAGGTATTAAAAGGTACATGTTCACGAAATATAGCTCCCCACTGTTTAATATTTTTCAAAAATTACTTATTTTGACAAACTAAAGTTATTGTCCGGATATCGTTAGTTAACAACTACTGAGGTACCAAGAAAAAATAAAAAACTTTACTAAGTATTATGTTAGCAAAAAATGTTCTTTTTCCTCAGTGTAAAACATAATAATTAAAAAAAAATCCATTTAATATATAAACAAAAAATTTTAATAAAATAAATCAAACATTTGATATATAATTATATATACATAATCTTGTTACACATAATTTAATTTCTTTATCATTTTGTTATTAAATATTTAATTTAATTTTGAGGCAATAATATAATATACTTATATTTATTTATTTATTTATCACTTTTATACGTGCATCACACGTCTCATTCTACTAGTATATAGAAAAAGAATCGCATGAGAGGCAAATTTTAATACGGAATAGGAACTCGTTTCAATAAATACGGAATAGGAACTCGTTTCAATAAATACGGAATAGGAACTCGTTTCAAATTTTAATACAGATATTTCTTGACAATAAATATAATATTTAAATAATTATTTGAAAAAATTACATTACAATTTAAGTAGAAATATCTTTTGTTGTGCGCGATAGTTGATTCCTACGAGAATCCATATCTTGAAAACAACTCAAAATTCTTTCATTAGAAATAGTAGCGAACATTTCCCTCTCGTTGTATACCAGATGTCGTTCAACCAGTCACCTCCCATCTTATTTTGCAGCTCTGACTTGACAGATTTAATTGTAATAAACACTCTTTCAACAGATGTTGTCGCTACTGGTAAAGTAAGACCAATTCAATCAACGAATAAACCAATGGAAAAATCATATCTTTCATCATTTCAACCATCTTCTTTGACAGACTTTCCAAATCTACAATACTAGAGAAACGTGCATTCTTTATTGCATCACTCACAATAATTTGAAGTTGTGAAGGTAAAATCATAAGCTTCATGGATGAGAAGTATTGTGGACCCTACTGCTACTCTATGCCATTTACAATTTTACACTCTTATTACATGAATATTGAAATATGATATTTGCTATACTACCAACTTTATTGGTATTAATTTTGAAAAATGATTTTAGAATTTTCAGTTTTTTGGATTTTCGAATTTTTTTAGGTTTTTTTGGATTTTTAATGTAATTTCAGATTTTTGGTTCGAATCGGATTTTGGATTTTCGGATTTGAAATTTTGATTGTTTGGTTCGATTCAATTTTAATTTTCTATTAAATTTCAGATTTTCGGATCGATCATAATTATGTAAAAATTTGAATTGAAATCTAAATGTTCACCCTTATTCACGACTATAAATCTGTCAATAATTATGTCGATATAAAATATTTCAGTCGTGGAGTAATTATTAATCTGTTAGATTTGTTTAGCTATAAAATTGGATTTGGTATTTGCTATTGAGGACAGATCAGACTCCATGCTACTCAAACGACAATCCGCCACGATTTCTGGCAGGTTCAACTCCTTAGGATTTTTATATCATTTAATTATCTTTTTAAATAACGGAGTATAATTTTTGGAAGTCGTAAAGTGATATCGCATAAAACGTGTGATTAAAAAACAAAAGTAGGTATAATTGCTTTAACCATTTGTGGAAATGTGTTTGCATCATTATGTTAAAGGGGGTGTTTGGCTTAAATATTTTAAGAGTTTATAAAATATAGTGTTTTAAGAGCTTATAAGTTATCAAAATGTTTGGATAATTGAATTTATAAGTTAGAAATATAATTATGAGTTAGAGAGAGATAATCTTAATTAAAAAGAAATAATAAAAGATAGATAAAAATTATAAAAAAAATTATTGCTTATAGGCTTACGAAATAATAAGTTGTGGTTGATGAACTTATTTTTTTAGAGAGCTTAGGGCATCAGCAACACAACATCTTGTGGCCTGTCTTAGCGGGACGGGACCAACAGGAGACACGTTGCGGGTGGAGTGGCGGGATCGGGTGCGCGAGACGGAGGGAAAAGCCCCCTCCCCCCCACCCTTCGCGGCAAATGAGAGCGTGCGTTGCTCCCACTCGTTGGGCCTACGAGTGGGAATCAACTTGACATAATTTTATTTTTATTTTTATAAAATTTGAAAATTCCAAAATTTAAAAAAAAAAATCCCAAATGCTAGTCCTTTTTTTCCTCTTTTTTTTTGTTCATCCCAACCTCTATAAATATCTCTCCTTCCCTCACTCCATTTTTCACACTATTTTCGCCTACCTTCTCTTTAAACTCCATCTTCTTCATCACACTCTTCTAATTTTTTTGAACCAAAATGTACGGTGACGACAGCTAAAATCAATGGCGAGATTGGTTCATTCGCAAGGGCTACGATCCAAACACGCCAGGTTCCACCTAGTCATCGACTTACCCCATGTCGACGCTCTAGTGGCAATACCCCCACGAGCTCCCCACCCAGCAGTTGGACGACCATCAACTCTCTGACGAGCCGAATGGCCTCAACGTTCGAGCGGCATACACCTCGGAAGAAACGAAACGGATCTTCGAGGTGTATTTCGACTCAAGCGAAGATCCGATCATTGGAACCCAACAAAAAATCAAAGTTTTTTGGGAGGGTTGCCGCTGCATACAACACACGCGGCTCGGAGAGCGCCCTGACACACACGCAGAAGAAGATTCGGTCTCATTTCGACCGAGTTAGCCCGGAAATCTCCAAATTTTGCGGCATCTACAACAACTTGCAGAATGATTTGCCAATAGGTGCAAGTGAGGTGGATATTCTTAAATCCACCATGCAAGTCTAACAACACGACACCGGCAGGTCGTTCAAGTATGTCTCCACGTGGGAGAGGGTCCGGAACGTCGAGATGTGGCCAGGTGGCATAGATTTAGCGTCGAAGCGCACGAAGCATACCTCGAGCGACCACTACTCCACAAGCGATGGCGAAGGATCTGGAGGCGCGAGCGAGTGGGCGGCGGGGAGGGTCGGGTCGAGCCCGTCCGACCGAAACGAATGCAGCAAGGAGAAAGGGAAATGCGGCGGCCTCGAGCAGTGCGGCACCTTCACAAGCAGACCCGAAGGCGGCCAACAAAACCCTCATGTACAACTTGTTGGTGAAAACATATAGCAAAAACACTAGTGGTATGACGCCTGAACAATTGGAGGTGCACTATCCAGAATGATTTTGAAATGCTGCCGAAAGATTAGTATTTTTCTGTTTTTAACTACGCAATCTTAGGAATTTAATTATGTAATTTTTGGTTTTCAATAAGGTGCTCGTAGGATTTTTAATTATGTAATTATTTAGTTTTTTAATTATGTAATATTAGGATTTTAATTATGTAATTTTAATTTATTTTAATGAAATTTGAATATTTTATTAATTCAAAAAATTAATTTAATTAGAATATGTAATAAATATAAGAAATAAGGAATGAATAACAAATTAAAAGATAAGATCTATGATATGTGCAAGGGAATTGATAGTTAAGGGTTATGGATATGGATGATGTCTCTTGATTAAGGGATGGGAAAAAAATATTATGGAGCCTATTAATAATTAATGAATAGTGCAAGGCAAGAAACTCTATAGAGAAAGCATTTTGAGTGGTCTTATATGCTACTGGAACTTATTTTTTCAACTTACAAAATGTTTAAGAATTTAATTTTTCAAACATTTATCAAGAGTTTATAAATTCCTGAATAGCTTATAAATATTTTCAGCAGGAACAAAACTCTCCATCTTAAAAAATAGTCAATATATATTTTTAATATTCTTTCTAGTTAGTGTTCTTCTTTCACGAATTTACTAATGTAAAAAAACTAATAGTTACATAAGGGGAAAGTTACTTATATAATTTATTTTTTTCCAATAAAAGCTAATCTACATTAAAAATGGAACTAAATTACGGAGAGAATACTACATGCAAGTGAATTTGTTCAGAGTTTTCACTGACTTGATACTAATAGTTAAAATTTGAGTGTGTGGTTCATAATTTTCATGACTTGATAATATTTATCAAATGATTCTAACTTTATAAATATATTATACGTGTACACTAGTCAAATATTATACATGATCTGTATCGAAAGTAATGAAGTAACACTAAAATTGTATTTTATATTCAGTATTATAAATTTTAGATTTGAAGGATATTATAAACATATTTCGTGACGTTCTTCATCGTCATGTACCTATATAAATTATCACTTTTATTTATAATTTATAATTTTATTTAAAATAATTAAAATATTTATCCAAAATGATTATTACTCTTTTTCTGTTAGTAATTAAATTTAAAAAACTGTCATACTGTACTCGAACTTGAATTAATTTCAAATACTAATTATCCTATTGTTAAGCCAATATACAACATAATAAAAACCATCCCTTTTCTGTGAGTGTAGCATAATAAGGAAGAACTTATACAAATTTTTGTTTTATTTTAATTTTATTCTTTGTAGGTAAAAGAATAAAAAATAAATAAAAGCTCTCATTTTTACTGATTTGCCCCCTCTACTTTTCTGAGACAATTCATTGGAGCGGGGTATATTTTATTTTTCATTTTTTGCTATTTATGGATTATTATAATAGGCATGTAGGTCTATATTTGTTTTTATTATGTTGTTGGCTCTTACCAGCTAATTACATATGCATCGAGATACTATTTAAATAATTGCGCGATTTTCAAGTTGACATCTTATAAATTATAGGAGACTGGTATTATCAATCATTTCCAATCGGATTTGACTCATTTTGTTTGTTTTCAGAAAAATAAGATTCTAATATATAAGTGTGTCATCCACGTATTTAATATAGTAAATTGTTATAAAAGAAAATATTTAAGTAAAGGGGAAAAAATGAAAAGAAAATACGGATCAAATCAAGTGAAATAATTTGAAAAAAAATATATGGGCAAAATCGAATGGGACGAAGGAAATATAATTTTATAAGAAAAAAACCTAATGGAGCGGAGCATGCGATCAACACCAAGAGTAACCATCCATTATTTTTAATGTTTTTCTTAGCATGTAAATACACAAACTTTGAGCAATTAATAAATTATATAAAAAAAATAGTATGATAATTGTTCGTCTAGGCCAAGCATATTACTATTATATGAAGAGGGAAATACAATAGTAATAGGAGATTAAAACTTGTTTGATAATCTCGACTTGTCTATTGGTAAATCAATAGTTGTTGGGTAACAGTGCTCAGTACTGAATGTTAGGTACCGAATGTTCAGTACTTATAACTGAACAGCAAAGGGAATGCTATATAAGAGTGGAAATAGTTATGAATCCTATTGTAAATTGTATCAGTAGATCAATTGGACTAATAACTATCGTGGTGCGGATTCATGTGGTGGTTACAACTTGGCTTACTAAAAATATTGTTTGAACATTTAGCCGATTTTATACTTTAGTCAGTATTAAGACTCTTTAAAATAAGGATGTCTACTGCTTGAAGTGTATATTTATGATGGTGATGACGATTTAATAACATGCAATGTAAATATTGAACAGTAACAAACATAAGTATATTTATGTGGTTCGGAGTAAACTGCTCCTACGTCCATGGACTGAAAAAAATTTAGTCAATCCACTAACTGAAATTGCAACTCACTTACGGGTACAAATAACCTAACACATAAACAACCTTATTGTGTTACGACCAAACTTAGTTTATATCTTTCTCGCCTTCAGTTACAACACCTTAGCTACTTCTATCCTTCTTTTTCAACACATATTTTTCAGGGTCTGAATATAAGGCAATTTGGTTTGTTTTTCAATTACAACAGACTATTTCCAAAAATAGTTTGTTCGATTTAGGGTTAGAATATTACAAGAAAATTGCCTAGAAAAATAGGGAAATGAAAGTATATATGATCCATTTGAGGTATAATAGAGATTAAGCTCGAAGAGATCTTTTACCACTTGTGAAATTCCCTTCTCCGAAATCGCTTTTTGAGCTTTGAGTATGCTTGAGAGCTTTAATACTTTGTAGTCAATTTTGCAGTGTTTCGGTAACATTCAAAGGTTAGGGTTCATTGTCTATTTGTAGGCGGGACTTTAATAGTGTCATTGGAAGAAGCACCAATCAAATTCTTTCATTTTTGTTGTTCGGAAAAATTTCGCTTGAACATTGTCATGTTGTTTTCGGTGGCTGCAACGTCGTGCCACTGTAATTATGCAACCTTGTACTTTTTTCTTATTTTGTGGGATCTCTGCAGATATTCTTTGATACACGAATTCAAACACTCAACGTGTATATTAACTCCGTGTTTTTAAGTAGGCCCAAACAAGGTCTGACGTCATACTCCATCTTTCTTTAACTTTAAACATTTTCATGTTTCTTCAATAGTAACACTCTATGTTTCTTTAGTAACTCTAGGCTTCAGTATTTCTCCGCTATGTTCTGTCGGCAATATGCATCTTCCTACTGTTAAACCTACACTCATCAAAAATATTACTAACATATGAGCAGTAGGTTTACACAGTAGAGAAATCACCGAAGTTTTGATATCTAGTCAAAATTGAGATTTTATCTTGTAAGTTTTCCAACAATAATACTTATGCTTTTAATTTGTTATAGTTTTATCTAAAACTAAAATGCTCAAATTTGAAGCAAATTAGAATTCACCTCTATATAATTTTATGTGAATACTAGTCGCATAATTTCTACAAACTTTTGTCATAATTAACTTGAAAATTTATTAAAGAAGTTTATGAATTATGTATAAATTATCAATGAAATATTGTATATATTTTCTTATTTAAGTGTTTCTTATTATTTACTCAATTTTTTAAAGTTCTATAAGTATTTCTCGAGTTTCAGTAGTATTCTTTGAGAAATGATTGATGGAATTCTATAGTTTGTTTACGTAAACTTAATTTACATGAGTAGTTTTCTTTTAAATTATATCTAAATCAAAGAATTTTCGTAATTCCTTATCATTTTTATTTTTATTTTCATTTCTTGTAAGCTTGTCCATATTATGTGTGAATAACTTTTGTTTTTACTTCACGGGAATTTGTAGCTGCTATACTGCATATTAAGTAAATAGATGTTCTTGTGATATAACCTGCAAATCACATAAAAAGGTTGAATCATATTTTAAAAATTAAATGTGACAGATCTAGACCTATGATAAATGTGATCAAAGAAATCCACTTTACTATTAAGGCCTCCCGGAGAAACTATATAAATGAGCTTTTATAAACTGATTAAGTAGGTTAATGGATATTTAATTTTGTAAAACAATAAGGATGATTTTCTCACAAAAATGAATAAAACATATTACCATTGGTACGTAATACTATCATGGATGAAAGGAATGACCACCTTATAATTAAATTTATCGAATATTTTGAAGGTCGCTTACTTATTCGAGCATAGTTAAGTTTTTAAAATTAGATTTTGATTTAAGTATTAATTTTTTGAAGAAAGATCTTCGAATGAGCATAATGTACTCTCTTTCTTTATGGGAGTTTTCAGTATTTTTAGAAGTCATTTAATTATTTGTAGCAGAAATATGAGTACAAACTTGTATGGCCGTTGAGAGAGTAATGAACATATTTATTATTGGTCTGTACCTCTCCTGCAAAGTACTTGTCAAGTCGTCACGTTGTGTGTTATGATCTTCTTCCGATTGGTCCATTATCAGTGTTCAGCTTCGGACTTGACTCCATTCGTCTGTCTGTTAGTGAATATCTTCATGCACTGCTCTACTTTTCAGGTGCGGATGTTACAACCTTTCAAGTTGAATTCTTCACTCTGTCCACTTTAATGGCCATGTTGGCCTCAGCTTCTCTAAAGTGATTATTCAACACTCGTCTCTTTAGTAGAGCCTAAGTCTGATTGAGCTTTGTAACCTTGATATTCTATACTTTGGAGCTACATGACTTCATATCCCATCACTAGTATTGCTTCGTTTGTTATTTTATTATCAATTATTTCCAGCCATTCGGAATACAATTTATCGTTTATCTAGAAAAAGTACTATAATTTATGGGTAAATATCATTTTAAATCTCAAGCTATAACCGTTTTATCAAAAAAATTGAATTTTAAAAACTATTAATTTAAAGGCCAAACTATTAATTTTGTATCAAAATAGTTTTGCGTCCATTTTTCAGCCTCTTGAATCTTTACGTGGGTAATGACATGGCACAAATCGACGATGTATTGTGTCCTAATACTTAAAAGAAAATTTTCACGTTAGATTGATTAAAAGAAAACGTCACTTCTTTTCATTATAAGGGCACTAAAAACGTTGTTTTGTGCTATGCAATTTAAAGAATAAAACTAAAAATTAAATAGTTGCATCCGTCTAGCCATATCAAGATTCTGAGGGCTGGAAAATGAACGAGGAATATTTTTAATACAAAATTAATAGTTTGAGATTTAAATAAATATTTCTTATAATCGGAGACAATTTTATTTAAAAAGTATGGTTTAATGTCATATTTAGCCATTTACTTATATCATATCCACTAAAAATAGTAACCACGAACCAACCACTTCAAGTCAGTCATCAACAAGTCTGCCTTATATTTAAGAAGAGACAAAAATCTTGAGAATCAATCTAAATGTTCCAAAAAAGTTATGTTGCACACAATTCAGTCATAGAAAACTTTGTTAGAGAAATGACATTAAAGCATATTTTCCTAATAGAGAGAAATATAAGAGAACTTAAATATAGTTAAACCAAAAATAAATTTATTTCAAATAAAAATAAAGAAATTAGTATTAGATTACAGAAAGTGAAGTTCAAAATATGTGAAGACAAATGTGGTTCAATAGGGTTTCTTTCGAACAAACCGCATCATGGCTCGTACTGACGTTGTTGGCACGTTCAGTGGGGTTCACATTTTGTGTAACCAACCAAATTAATGTGGTTTGCTCTGCTGTTTCACATGTCATAACTGTGAGAATATTTTCAGAGAAAAACTATAGTTCGAACTATTATTAGAGTACTATTCTACGCCATTGTCTTTAGAAATTTATCTGAATGATCACTTCTATTTTTCTTTACGCATGATTTTAAGATATAATATCTTTGCCATGATAAAATTTAATTAGTAATTTTGCATAATTTTCTATTTTTAATTAATTTTGAAGTTTATGGTATTTTCTGTATAGACTTTCTTACCCTCTAAAATTTGATTTCTTAATTTAAAAAATAAATTTACTCTATCTCATAATTAATTCAATTAATCATCTCATAATTATGAAAATAATTGTTTTTATAATTAATTACTTGTCATTATGCAAGTGTCTGTGAGTCCAACATTTGAAACGCATCATTACTCATCATTACACCTTTGAAGATGAGGGAGTTATAAAACATGTGATAATAATAATAATAATAATAATAATAATAATAATAATAATAATAATAATTTATTATTATTATTATTATTATTATGTGTGAAGGAGAATGCAGAAAGAAGAAGATAATGGAAAATTTTGGAAAATTTGATTTTTTTGTTAATAAAAACATATAACTATATTATCCTTAATTTGGTTTGTGCAATTATCTCTCTACAAACAAATTATTACAACCAAGATGATAGTTTCGATCAAAATATGAACACATTTTCCGCACTTATGTATTATTTATGTACTAAATAGTACTCTCTTCGCCCACTAAGAGTATGTAATAACTGTCTTATTAGGCATTTATAAAAAGTGTGCAATTTTTCATTTTTGAACTCCCTCTTAATACTTTATTCTCACAATACATCTTATTTAAAAATTTTAAAAAAAGAAACTCTATATTCCACCATTTTAACTCACTATTTACTTTTAATGGGACACTTTTTTCATTAACCAAATATTCACCTAATATTTTATTAAATTGTGTCATTCTCTATGTTGCACATAGATGAGCGAATGGAGTAGTACTTTAGTATAGCCATGATTACTTTAATGTATTATTATAGTTATGGTGACCTTTTATCTCTAGTATAAAAATCACTTTAATTTCTCACCATATTAGCACATAATTTATTAAACAAACGGAATCCACATGTAAGGAAGGAGTGTCACTAAATTAAAACTTGAGAGGGTCTTTTGTCTCCATTCCAAATGTATAAAAGGTAACGAGTAAAAGATTGAAATATGAAAAGTAACCATCATTAAATTGATAAAAGAATGTAAAAAAAAAGATTAAAAATATGAAAATGACTTATATTCGCTGTTTGGCACATACGAAGAAATATATTATCAAGTTGTACTACTATGCATAATGACAGCTTGGAATGCGTTGGAGCGGGGTGGCTGTTTTTGGCTTAGCTGCCTTATTCTCTGTGTGCATGTTTGATTTGCTATTTTGACTTCGGTAGGGGGCTTAGTTGTTGGTATATTTTTGTTTTCTATCTGCTTGTTTTTTGCCCATTTTGTGTTGCTGTGAGATTGTTTTTTAACATACTTTGCTCACCACATGTTGGTGGTTTGAGCCTTTTGCTGTGTGATAATAAAAAATAAAAAAAAATAAAAAAAAAAAAACTTATACCTTTCTATTTCAAACACAACTTTTCTACTGATTATGTCTCTTTAGGAAAGAAAGCCGACAAACCACCGCTATACAAGATTTCTTATTATATTTTATATTTGTCTCTTATTTCTTTTCTTTCTTTTTGTAGTTTATATTCAAAATTTAAAATTTAATACCAAAATTATTGACATCATTATACAAATATCCCTACTCATAGTAGTTATAGTTAAAACTCGAACTATCAGTATTTTAACGAAAATATCTCCAACTATGCATAATTAATACTAAAAATCCGAAAAACTATATAAAAAATCTAGCGAAATTGTCACAAAATTTATTTTATTTATATTTATCATACAAATATTACATATATTGTCAGAATGTCCGTTGTCACTTTCATGCTACTTCATATTTAATATATTTATGTTGAAAACTACGGTCAACATCTTAATTACGAGCTTCATAATTTGTGATGAATTTGATTTTTGGAATATTTTTGTTAGTTTCACGGTAGTCCAGATATTTAATTGTTATTATGTATAATTTGGAATAATTTTGTTGAGTATTTAATTATAATTATTTATAAATTGGGGATTGTATTTAAAAAATCAATAGTTTGGGTACTAAAATGTAATTTTCCCTGCATAGTTTTGTAAATATCTTATAACCAACAATAATGAATGACACAAGTAATAAAGTTAGAGAGAAATGTTTAAACTACAATCTGCTACTCTCATCTCACTTTTAGTTACTTCAATTAATCTTAGTATTTCACCAAATGCACTAATTCACTTCACAGTATAATTATCTTACAAGTAAATAGTTCATATCTACACTGATCAGCATATAACAGGTCAAGTAATGGAGAAAAACAAATGATGATATATTGCTTTACACTAAGGTCAATGTCCAATTATATTTACCAACTTTTCAGATTCTAGGAATTACTAAAATATAAAAAGCCTTCACTTGCCCATGTTCCAGAATTCTTTGTTTTTTATGGACTTGTTCAACAAAAATTGTAAGACTATAGCAAATTGAATGCAGAATCTAGATTATAAAATGTGTAAATCAATTAATAAAAAAATCCAAGCAGCATGGTAACAACTGTTAAACCATAAAGAAACACAAGTTTATTAGTTGATTAAATTGTTAATTGGCGTCACTAGATCATAATCACGGCAATAGTATCTCACCTCATCACATCAATAATTCAAGCTGTCGTAAATCTTATAGTACGAACCAAGTTGGTCGTGCACTCCGAGGCTGCTTGTTTATATAATTAAATAATTGCTTCGAAATTTAAAATTCCCAAAATAATTAAATAATTGGTTGCCAGATGTGTATACACATACCATTTTGTAACCGAAGCAGCCGGTGGCAGGGAGCCGACCACGTGCAACGTGCATGGAATGATGAATTGATCCCAAAACGAATCTAAGAGACCGGGCCGGGCCGGGACGGAGGCGGCCCCATGTGAGTAATGAATGTTGTACTGTTCACTCCTACTCCTACAGAATGGGATTTATTAGACAGCAATCACGTGTATCATATGTCAGTCTCAATCACTGACTGGGTGGGGGGCCTGCTCCAACATGTTTTATATCTTCTCTTTGGAATATTTTGATATTTCATGTCAGTCTCAGTCACTGACTGGGTGGGGGGCTGCTCCAACATTTCTTATATTTTCTAATTGAGATATTGTATTTTTTTATATCCCCCCTCTATGATAATTGATAAGTATGGGTAAGAGCATTCTTTTTCTATCCTCAATAAAATAACCACAATTCAATTTTCAGCTATCATGTCAGTAGTTCACTTTTCAGTATAGCTCCAAACAATTCAACTTCAAATTATCCACAATTATATTTTTATCATTTCATCATCTTTTATTATTCTTTAATTTCATATATTTATTAGAATTGAGTTATTTGTAAAATCAAATTAAATGACTGTAAATTCAAAAAATACTTAATTAAATTTCAAAAATTACTTAATTTATATTTCTAAATTACATTAATGAAAAACCAAAAATGACATAATTGATTAAAACGCTGGTTTGGAATTTAAATAATACTGTATTATAAAATTAATTCAAGAAATTAAATTAATCAAAGACGTTAAAATTTTGAAAGAAATAAAAGAATATATAAATAAATGAAAAGAAACAAAAGATTCGAAATAAATTTATTTTATCATACAAATTAAAATTAATAATAATCTATAACTAATAATAATAAAGTAAAATCATAATTGGAATATTTAAAAATGCGAAATAGAATAAATGAAAAGAATATGAAAAAATCAAAGCCAAAACAAACAAGACAAACAAGAAACTAGAAACAAATCAAATCCTAATTGGTCTCTCGTTCTTCTCCTCTTTCCCTCATTGTTTCTCTCTCTCTCTCCTGTGCAACCAAATGAAAACAAAAAATAAAATTAAATTAAAATTTGCGGCGGAAAAGCGGTGAAGTGGGCTGCAAAGCCGCCGCAGCCCCGCGTTCAGCCGCTCGCGAGCTGCGGCGACCTGCCTCGCCCCCCATCCCCGCCCCTCTTTTCCTCCTATTCCCGACGGCGATATTGATGCTCTGAAATGTCAAAAGTGCATGGATTTTAACAAATTTTTTAGAAAATGATCCATAAAGAGTATTGTGTTAACCGCTAAGTAATTAACTATTTAATTTTAGATAAATATTGAGTATGAATGAATTTTAAAATATAAAAAAATTGGTGAAATCATCATGTACTTAAATAAAAGAACCACACTAACTGTAGGCAACGGGAGTATTTTTTTTTTTTTTTTGTCTTTGTCGAGAGAAATGTTTTGAGTTCTTTAATTATATTATTTTCATTAACGATTGCGGTTTAATTTTTAAGATAAATATAACTTCAATCGTCAAATTGTTTTGGCACTATTAATTATATTCTAAATTATCATAAAAAAAATTTAATCATAAACTATTGATTTTCTATCAATTGTGTCTCATATTTATTTTTTGACTCCGAAAAGTTGACGTAGCTCGCCGGATTGCCAAGATGAATTTAGCAATTTATATTAAAAATTATAACCTGAACTATTGAAAATATTTTTGGTAAGTCGGAAATCGGGGAGCTATGTCAATTTTTCGGAGCCGAAAATTGGACGATGGGCACAATTTATACAAAATTGGTAGTTAATAATTTTTAAATTAAAAAAAAAAAACAATAGTTCATGATATAATTATAAAGCCAAAATAATTTGATTTGAAGTGTATTTATCTTAATTTTTTATGACGAGTCTTTGAAGGTCTTTTATCAAGTTTCTTACTAAAATATTGCTGTTTATATAAGTTCGATCAAATAGTTAGTTAGCTCAAAGTAGTACATGCTGGTACTTATTTGCATGTGGAGACTATTAGGGCATGTTTGGTAGCCTATATTAAGTCCCCAAGATTAATTTTATCTTGATTCAACAGTATTATATTAGTGTTT